>APFE030586569.1:49702-66103 GCA_000404065.3 Pinus taeda
AATAAGATGCATTATAAAAAACAAGAGCATTTGGGACACCAAACCTGGTAATAATGAATTGATCTATGAACTCTATAATTTCCTCAGAGTTTGTTGTCTTCAGAGGAATTGCCTCAACCCACTTAGTAAAGTAATCAGTGGCGGTAAGGATATACTTATGTTGTTTGGATGACTGTGGAGTGATTTTCCCAATGATATCCAATCCCCATTGCTCGAAAGGTTGTTCAATGTTGACTGATTGCAAAGGGAAGGCTGGTTTTCTTTGTCTTCCACTGGAGATTTGACAACTTTGGCATTTCCTTACATATTCGTGAGTGTCTCTAAACAGGGTGGGCCAATAATATCCAGCATGAATGATTTTGTGGGTTGTTGTATCAGCTCCAAAATTTCCTCCTGCTGGTCCGTCATGTAGCTCCTGCAAAACTTTTTGCGCTTCAGGTTTTTCTAGGCATCTTAATAAAATTGAATCATAATTCCGCCTAAAAACTACATCATCTACAATTATGAAGTTTTTCACTTTTAATCTAATGGCACGTTTGTTTTTATAGGAAATATTAGAAGGTGTGTATCCATTTTTTAAATAGAAAATCAGATCTGCATATTGTGATTCAGGATCTGTGATACTTATCTGATTGATTTCTCCAGTGTGTTTTGTACCTTCTGATTCTTGAATGTTGGATGCTCCTGCTAATAACCTGCGAAAACCTTGGCCTCTGACAATCTTTGCTGGCTTGATTTCTAAGTCATATTCTTGTAATATTGTGACCCAATTTGCCCTTTTTTCTCCTAATTCCCTTTGAATTAGTAATTGTCTTACTGCTGAAAAATGAACTATAACTTTTGTGTGAGCTTTTAAAAGGAAGGTTCTGTAGTGTTTGACAGCTTTGTACATAGCAAAGGCTTGTTTTTCAACTTTCGAATAATTAAGTTCAGCACCTTGAAGATTTGAACTGTAATATGAAATTGGTGCCTCCAAGTTTTGATCATTAATCTGAGTCAGCACTGCTGCATAAGATGAGGTGGATGCGAGAGTATACAGTATGAAATGACTTGAAAAATTGGGAGTGCTTAAAGCAGGGGCGTTAATTATTGATTGTTTGATAGAATCAAATGCCTCTTTTTCTACAGATCCCCATCTAAACACCGAATTTTTATTAATCATTGTTTGCAATGGTAAAATAATCTGGGAAAAATCTGGAACAAATCGTTTAACAAAGTTAATTTGACCCAAAAATGACTGCATGAAATTTTTTTTACGAGGGAATGGAATATCAGAAATCTCTTTAATTCTATCTGGATCAATATAAATACCATCTTTGGAAACAATGAAGCCCAAGAGCTTTCCTTTATTAAGAGCAAAAAAGGATTTTTTTGGATTGAGTGAGATACCATACCTTCTGCAACGTTCAAATATTTGTTTTAAATCATGTAAATGATTAGACCTTTTCTTGGAAAATACAGTAATATCATCTAAATAAACAACTACTCTTTTATTGATCAATCCTTTGAATGATATATCCATTTCTCTTTGGAATGTAGCTCCTGCATTGATAAGTCCAAAAGGCATTTTTTGGTAAGAATAAGTTCCCCATTTAGTTCTGAAGGTACTTTTAAGCCTGTTATCATGATGGACCAAAATCTGGTTATATCCTGAAAAATCATCTAAAAAGGACATTAACTCAGAACCAGCTACTGAATGGAGTATCTGCTCCATGGTATGTAAAGGGAAGTTATCCTTTTGGCTTTCTTTATTAAAATTTCTGAAATCTATGCAAATCCTGATGTCGCCATTTTTCTTTCTAACAGGCACCATATTGGACACCCAGTTTGAATGTCTGATAGGAAAAATGATCTTAGCCTTCAAGAGTTTATTTAGTTCAGTTTTTATCTGACTCTCTAGGTTAGTATGGATTTTCCTTAACTTCTGTTGGACTGGTTTTTGTTCAGAAAGCATTGGAAAAGTATGTTGAATGATCGATGCATCATATGTTTTCAAATCATCATATTTCCAAGCAAAGACATATTTATTTTTTCGGAATAACTTAATGAATGCTATTCTTTCTTCCAAAGAAAGTCCTAATCCTAAATTGATGTTTTGAGGGTTTTCCTCATTACCTAGGTTTATCAATTCAAATCTTTAAGTCGAACTCTGGAGCTTCGAATTGGTCACCTGTTTAAACCTGTCTTTAATATCATAAAGATCTTCTAGCTTAACCACCGGTTTTGGTATTGAGTTTTCTTCTTGCTTTTCGTTCATTTGAAGGTCATGATTAGTTTCATCAATGATTTGATCATCATAGGACTAGTCAGAAGTCAAGAAATTTAAAATGTGTTCGTCATGATTGAACACTCGCCAATTGGTGACATTGTCAGGAATTGATGGTCTAAAAATCAACTCTATTGAAAATATGTCTGGGCTATAATCTTCGGAAGGTAGGAGTTTAGAAGCAACATTAGCTAGAAAGTCTGCTGCTGCATTTTGGGATCTAGGGATAGGAGAAATATTGAATGCTAAAAATTGAGATATGAGTTCCTGCACCAAAGACTGATAGTGTTTGAGATGACTAGAAAGACAGTGAATTGTATTTATAACTTGTTTTATGACAATTTTTGAATCACCAAACACTTTCAAATATTGAACTTTAAGACCAATTGCTTTGTATAGTCCTTGAACTAAGGCCTCATATTCAGCTGTATTATTTGTGCATTCAAATTCCAATCTACATGATAACATAGTTTTTTCTCCTTCAGGGCTAACTAAAATACACCCTACTCTTGCACCTTCACTAGATTTAGACCCATCAAAGTATAGTGACCAAAATAAATAATTATCAACAATTTTATTTACAGTTTCCTCAACAATATTGACACATCTTGATCTATCGGTTTGTGATTTTTTTTTTTTTAATTTGGGATGTGAAATTATTTACTAAGAAAGGAGATGGTTGGGCAGTGAAATTGCCAAAGAATGATTCGGAAGAGTAATTCACCAAAATATTGTTTTTGAATGCTATTGGTTGATTCTCCTGTTCAAATTCAGTGACAGTATGGGTCATATGTTTCTCCCAATCGATTTTGATTTGATTTGGCTTTCCTTTATAGGGTAGCCACATATGGGACCAATTGGTAGAAATATAACCATGGAGTTTCTTAGACCAATCCCTACTCAAAATTAAACCATAAAATTCATGTATATCAGAAATTAAAATATCAATTCTCTGAACCACTCGTGGATCATCTGATAACCTGATAGTTACGAAGTTGATTTCCCCTAAAACGTGGACCTTGGTTCTATCCAACTGTACAATATGAATTGCAGACTTTTGGGGTTCAATGCTCAGTTTGGAACAAACTGAAGATGGAATTATGTTAGAGGATGCCCCTGAGTCAATCAAACAGTTGTGTAGATTTCGATTATAGATCTCATAGGTCAAGAGAAAAGGGGAGTATGGGAATTTCATCTATCTCTGATTAAAACTGCATCAGTAGCTTCAACTCTACCAAGAGGTGGTTGACCTAAATCATTTGCAGCTTTGGAGAACACAACATTAGGAAGAGGTGAAAAAGGTACTGCATTTAGTTCCTTAAGAAATAATTTCTGCTGGTGTTTTAGTTTGCTAAGTTCAAACATAGTAATGTTTGCCTTTGTCTTCTTCATATCATCAATAATATTGTAATCCATTGAATCCGATACTACCAATGTCTTAGATGTTGAAGGTATATTTGAGGATAATGGTTGATTTTGAGATGTTATCGCCGCAGATTTCTTTGTGGGCACCTTTTCTTTTATAGTAGTGGTACCTGCACTCCTTTTCTTTGAAATTGACTGAATAGGTTCAGGAGTACCTTTACTCTTGGTAGTTATAGGGAAAGCTTCTTGTTCATTTTCTGTATCGGAGTTAGGTAAAATGAAGTCCCACATCCCATGGCATTCAACAATCTCCTCTTTTTGGGGTTCATCAGATGGTAAGACTGTTTCATCTTCTTCTTCCTCTTCAGGATCTGAATCTGCATTAGATATAGCATTTGGTGGTTTTGACTCCGGTTTCTTAAAATTTCTAAATGGCCTCTTTATTGAAGTTTCAGCTACTTGTTTTTTGATTTCAACCATTTCATTTGACATAGTCTTGAGGACCTTTTGAAGACCCTCCATATCATATGGATCTTTAGGGGTTTTCTTCTTTGAATCATCTTTAAAAGAAACTTTTTTGGATTTTCTATATTCAAGAGTAGCGTTCTTTTCTAAAGCAATAATTTGTTTCTCTACAGCAAGTGCTTCTTTCATGTTTTCAGTTAAATTTGGTTTTGCAGCTCTATTTACAAAAATGGCTATATTGGAAGGTAGGCTGTTATATACCATTCACTTCTGATTTGCTCACTTGGTTTAGAGTCGGTTGGAATCTTATTCAAGAGTTTATTGAATCGTGGGTTGAATTCTTTGATAGGTTCTCTAGATTCTATCCTAAGATTCGAAAGATCGTTGATTAATGTTGCTAAAGATCTATCATCGCCATACTTAATGAGAATTTGTTCTTGAAAAATGTTCCAGCTGGTAATGGATCCAAAAGGTAGGGAAAAATACCAAGACCCAGCTGATCCTTGTAAAGTATAAGGAAAAATACTAACGACAACATCTTCCTGTGTCACTCCTTTTAAATTAACTGCTAACATGAAATTGTTAATATGTTCTTTGGCTAATGTACCAGCATCTGGATTAAATTTCGACAAGCATTTTTCAGGAGAATCTGGTAATGGATGTAATGGTGCAGAGATAGTGACTGCACCAGGACTATTCCATGGATTCTGAGCCATCGTAGAACTAATAATAATTGATATTGCCGATGAAATTCCAGGTGTTTGGGGAGGAGTTGGTATTGAAGATTGAATAGGTTGGGATGTTGAAGTTGGTGATCCCTGTTGAACAACAATGTGTAATGGAATAGTGGATGGTTGACTTCACACTGGAGAAGATGAAATGGAGGATGATGATGAGAAGGTCTCACTGTTCGATCCTTCAGTGTTCTTTTTAGCCTTTTTCCTTTTCGGTAAAGGAAACTAAGTAGGTTCAATACCGAGCTATCTGCTTTGAAGTCTAGTGAGAGGGTGAGGTAGATTGAATTGTGAAGTCTCACTACCTTGAGATACTTCAGATTTCTGTGGTGATATTGAAAAGCCTTGAAGTTTCTGGATGAGAGACTGAACTTCAGGAGACTCAGGACTTAATCGATCTGGAGTATGATGGGATTGAGCAGTGGTACTTGACTCCTCTTCTTCTTGTTTGAATAATGGTGTTCCAGAATGCAAACGGGAGGTTTGAGGTGAGGTGGAGGGAGATTTACTCTCAGAATGGTCTGTAGGTTTTGATTTACTCGCCATTCGTAGTTCATGCCCTCCTTATAGCGCCAAAAATGTTGATGCCTCGAAAATCACTGCAACAACATCGAGGAAAACCACCCGGTTCAGACCTTAATGCTCTGACTGGAATTAATGGGACCAGTTTCCCAATGATGAATAAAAAGGGGATGGATAAATAAGTGGTTTTCTAATAAAATGGTAATGGATGAATGATTTAATCTAACAAGTAAAAATATGAATAACTATCTTATCCCGGGAAATTTCAGTTTTTAGTGTAACGTTTGATAATCTTTATCCACAAACAGTCATATAGATGACTCTATTGGTAAACAAAGACATTCATTTATATGATAATTATTTTTTTCAAGTAGTTGAACAAAGTAATCATTAAAACATTATTACACTTATCCTTTATATATCACTGATACATATATGACTAAAAGAATAACATTCCTTAAACATTCAATAGTGAAAAATATAAGGATTGTTGTTGAAAACACATACATATATCCAATGATAGCAAGAGTAATCAAATGACGATTCACATAAAAGAATGAAACGAGATCATAGATAATAGTACCATATGTGTTTTGAATCATTCCTGATATCAATTGCATTCAAATTCTTTTTTCCAACTTAGAAATACTTTAACATCAAGGCAATAGTGCACATCCCATCAAAGCTTTCCTCGTTAGAATTTGGAATACTGGCCCAGTCTTTATAAAAAAATATACCAGAATCACAATAGTGAAACTTCCAGGTTTGAGGTTTATACAAAAACTGAGGACCCTTTCTAAATGCACAAAAGGGTCTATAAATACTAGTTAAACTAACTAACTACAAAAATAAAATGCTATTTAATTGGTACAATTAAATCTTGAGTATCTCCTCCAAAATAGGTTTGTTGGTAGTCGGCAGCACAATTCATTGTTTCAGCTATTCTCCTTTTGATTTGAGTTGGAAGATTACAAGCATCGGTTCCAATTCTGGGGGACGACTCAGACGAGAATGGAGTTGACTTGAGTATGTGGCATCATGTATTTCGGGAATGATACAACCATTCGCATCGGTTAAACATTTGAGGGCGGCCCTTTGGTTGTATGGTTTTACTAAGAAAAACTAATAGGTATCCCAAGTTAAACTTTGGATGCCAACGATTAATCTTCCATTCTTCTCCAACTCTTGGTTGCATGCTTGCTCCAATGTCTTAGCTGATAGCAATTTACCTAGGGTACATTGTGAAATCATGTTAGACAGATAAATAGTGTTATTGATTAACTCAATTAAGTTACTTGTAGATAATCTACATCTAGAAACCTCTCTATTTGCTTTCATCAGCTGTGACTGCCATTCTAAGAAAAGGATCTCCCTATGTGATTCTAGAATTTTGTGTAGATTTGCTGCCTGCCCCTCATTAGTGTCTTGCCAAGCAAGAAAGTTTGTCAGAGTCTCATCGGCCTGTTCCAAATCCTGCCTAGCATCGACTAATTTGTCAACTATTGATGTTGTTATATCACAAAGGGACTCAAACAGAGAAATGTTATGACATAACAGTCTTAACTTTGTAACCAATTCCTTGTTAATTTGTAGCGCTTCGGACCTGAAATCAGCAGGTTGTGGAAGACTCTTGAACTTCTCTACTTGAACTGACAACTGAGCGATTTGCTCATCTTTCGTTTTCATCATTAGTTCATTCATTGTATTTAACCTGGCCAATGCTTCAGATAATTCTTTTTTCTTTTGTATTGTGCTTGAGTCTATTCTCTGTTTCTCTTCAAGCAATTTCTTACTCAATTGATTGTTTAATTGCTGCTGTGTTGATAATTGTTGTTCCAACTGTTCAATTTTCTATTGTGCTTTAGACACTTGTGATTTCAACAAAACAATTGCTTGATACTTTTCTCTAAGTAGATTATTTACTTCTGATTCCTTGTCCATAGTGGCTGTCGAATAAGCTCCGGCATACTGAGAAAGCTTGGTTAGGTCATCGGAAGGGTTAAACTCTTCTTTCCATACTACATTAGTTGTCTCTGTTTGCTCTGGAAACATGGAAGATTGATCAAGTCTTCTCCTTTTCCTCTGTCTTTTCACTACAACCTTGTGCTTTTGACTGTAAAAGACATCTGATGGAGGTTTGTCCTCCAACTGCAAAATAATGTTATCGGAGGGATCTTTTGGAATCATTTCTAAATCCATGCTAGGGGGTAGGTCGTTGGTTCCTTCATTCGAAATTTTTGTTGACGTTGTATCTTGCCCATCTGTTACTTTGGGTGTATTGGCACCTTTTGGGCCTTCCAGATTGCTTATAATGGAGTCAAATTGCTGCCATTCTTGGAGTAGTTTAGGATCAATCTGGGTATCCACATTGATATTTTCGCTGCCCTTATCCTGCTGCTTTTTCTGCTCTTTCTCCTGTTCTTTCTCCCGCTCTTTCTCCTGCTCTTTCTCCTTTCCTTTCTCGAGAATCTTTGATACAACAAGAGGTTTGTCAATGAGTTGTTGTTCAGGCTCGCTTGATTGTGTTGTCGAGGTAGTAGCTAATAAGTCCAGAGGTAGAGTTTTCAACCTCTATTCTCTGAGCTTATTGAATTCTACTAGCCTTTCATCGTTATATCTCATTTTGGCTAGTGCTTGTACCTGGAATAATGACTCTGCCGAAGAAAACAAGTCATCAAAATCATCTTTCTCATGATCAAACCTTGTAAGTTTGGCTTGTTCAAGCATGGTATAGGAAACTTTCCTTGGATCGAATTGCCTATTAGGAATGGTTGCAAAATTAAGCATGTTTATTTTCTCTGCTTCCTTCTCTGCATGCTTGTAGTCGTGCAAAGTATTAACATTTCATCTCAAAGGAAAGGTAGGCCAAGCCTGCTTTTTTGAGATCTTAAGAGTCTTGGATGTTCCTGCGGTTGTAATTTGATAGGCCAATTCTCAGGCTAACAGCTTGTCAGGTATGTGTAGAGGAAGGACACGAGGTCTTGTAAGGCTACCAAAAACCCTTACGTACGTGAACTTATCTTCCCCAAACCAATTTCCTACAACGTTTGGTCAATCTCTGCTTCCGAAGAAATATTTGGGGCAGGCTTATCAAAAATGGCATGGTAAATAGGCAACATAAAACCATTATAGATTTGGTACAAATGGTCCTTATAGTGCGCTTTCCAAAGCTTTTGGTGATAAATGTGAATTGGCATGGGGTCTTGTGAAGTCCATCTCCACCCCAGTACAGGAAATTCAGAATTGAAACAAAGAGTATCTAAAATATAAGCACTAAAATAAAATGGAGGAATAGACCTATCAGTCACGTGAGTTTTATTTCTAAACTCAATAATTGCAGTGGCTAATTTATCTGACAATATATTTCCCTAATCCATTACTTCACTGTTAACTGCCGCTACCATTAAAGGAACCATTTCAATAGTGAATTTTGCAGAATCATGTAATCCCCAAATTCTACACATCATTGCCCCAGCATAACAGTAAGGAGAACATAATGAATCTACAGAGTACTTACCTGATGATTCATGTTTGTTCCTTGCGGGGTTGTATCTCCACTCCTGAATTGGGGACGATTCAGTCTCATTCTCACTTGGAAACTTCTTAAGAAATGCTTTATTGTATTTCTTTTGAGGTTCAGGCAAGTGATACATTTTCCTTAAATCATCATGTTGAAATGAGCCGAAGACCCTTCTGTCGACTGTGCAAAATGTTCTATTTAAAACAGGAATTTCCTCTACTGCACATTGCACTACATCAGTGTATGAGTCATCTAAATCTTTCAGGGAAGCCTCTGATTTTCTAGTTGAATCTGCGGTAGCTTGTACTGATATTGTTTCAGGCTCCTCTGCTTCAATTAGATTATATATGCTTTGCCAGCTTGTGTTTCCAAGGCCAAGACATGTAGTGTCTGAAATCAATCCCTTTTTGCTTGGTCTTGGATCAGTGGTGGATTGCATTGTTACTGCGGGAGTCGCTGCTGCCGCGGATCTCTTGGATTTCTTTCCCATTTGGCTTGAACTTGTTGTTTTTACAGAGGTATACGCTGTTATCACTCAGGTTGTTCCCCAAAACTTGTGAGAAAAGGGAATACGGACGAGGTAATCCAGATAGGGCTCTCTCTTTATAATTTAACTTTGTTTATTTGAAGATTTTATGCTAGTTATGATGTGCAGAGGTTTGTTTTAAATTTGTTTGCACGGTGATTTCAAATAGAGGTAGGATGCAAGTCTGAAAGATTTTATTCCATTGGGCAATGGAGTCTATGAAGATGGACTGCTGAATGTGTTTTTGTGATAAAGGGCAATACTACAGAGCAAGATAATCGGTTTTGGAACAATATTGAGATCTAGAAATTGATGGGATGCAAGCCAGGGGGTAAAGGGTAGTCAAGAATCCTTTATCATGGTGGCAAAGGGGAGGTGCATGAATATTTTCAAGGAGCAGTGAAGAATTCCTTGGCAATTTTAAAAATGAAATAATTAGTAGAAACATAAACATTTAAGAATTTCTGTTTATGCTAGTTCTAAAGAAAACATAAATAACCACAAGAATTGAACACAGAGTGTATTTAAACAAGTTCTGGGCTATTCTTTTTCCCTGTTGTTAAGATTAGGAAACATATATGAAAGATGGAAACATAGAAAACACAAAAACACAGTTTAGAATAACTTATTGAGCCAAAGAAAGACACAAGAATTCTGTAGCAAAGCCCGGAATCATCAAATCCACATTTAGAAGGTCCAGCAACAATGCATTTCAACAACCTTTGTATTAAAAAATATCAGAGTTACAACGTAGTCTAAGAGGAGAATCACCAACCCTGAATACATTCCTTGGGGGGGTATTTATACAGAAGAGAGTTTACAAAATATCTTGTGGATAAGATATGCAGTAATAACTTCATTCACCTACTCTGTCAGAGAAATAAATGCAGAAATCAAGGTAGGAGTTATTGTGGCTGTGCTGGCTGCTTTAACTGACAAAATATTTTAGAATTTTTAACCCAGGAATACGACTGATAGTTGTGTCTTTAATTTTCATTCCTGCATTTCTGTTCTGATCTTTTCACCTGCCCCTGATTTAGCTTTAATGTGTAATGATCCTCGCTTGAGCTCCTTCCTCCATATCTGCCACGTGTCTTGCTATTTGGCCAAGTGTACATAGGCAGAAAGATCCACATTACCTAGGCAAAACTTCCACCATACTCTGCCACCACTGTTTTGTAGGCAACTGATGTCTTTGTATTTTTACAAGTATTTCATCAGCCTCAGTATACCTGTAAAAGTTAGGCTTGACTTCAAAAAGATGATTTATTTCATGTTCTATAAAAAACAAATTTTCCAATTTGTCATATAAATTTTGTCTAGAAGGAGGCCATGTGTCTTCTAAGGTGCTGGATGATGCAGTGATCTAATTTGTTGCATACATGTTTACCTTGTGAGCATACTGTTGATGTGATAATAGTTTTCGATTGCTTGTTAGTAAACTGGGTAGACCCTTCTGCTGCAAGTTTGTGAATTTCTCTGTGAAGGCGTTAATGTCCATCTGCATCTCTTGACACTTCCATTCTAAAGTCTGTATAAAATTTCTCATTGTTAGCACCTTCTTTACTGTCAAAATCGTGCCTGTCCTATCCGAGATGTCCAAAGTTGCTAGCTGTTCTTTAGTATTGGTATTCAAAAAATGGATGAGCCTATTGGCCTGCTTAGGCATATTTCCTAATGATGCCCTAGCCCTTTCAATTTGGTCTTGTGCCCTTTTTATTAATTCAATTTGTTCATAGATTGTATGAGTTGATAGCCATTGGTCAGTAATGGACTGGCCGATCTTGGTCCACAAAATCATTTTAATGTTTGTCAGAGGTTTATGCAAGGTGAGATCATTTTCCAATGATTTCACCTTGTTCTCTAGGGCCTTCACCTCTCTGGTCTTCTCTGCTACTGTTATTTTTTACTTGTCATAGCTCACTTCTAGCTTGGCTAGCCTTTCTTTTGCCTCTTTGAGCTCTGACATTTGAGCTTCTAGCTCTTTCATTGCCTTCATGATTTCTTCCATCCTCATGCTGGTCTCAGGCTCTGTTGTTGCTGCTGCTGTAGCATCTGTAGTTACTGTACCTGTTGTTGATGTTGGCTCAGTGGGAGGGATTGCCACTGTGTCTGTGGGGGGAGCAGAGACAATTGTTGGAGCTGTTTTCAGGTGGCTGGGAGGTCGACTCTCCCTACTTAGCCTGTAATGGTTTCTCCAACTCTTGCTCTATCTACATTAGCCTTTGATTCATTCTCATCAATAAATCCATTACATCCTCTTCTTCTTTCTCTTGTGCTAGTTCTGTTGTTTGTGGATGCATGGTGACAGGCAGCTTCAATTTCTTTCTAAGGGTAGCAATATGTAGTCAGCTGTAGACTGTGGCTGCTGAACCTTGGGCTTGAAATGACTTAAGATCATTTTCTCCTCCTTGATGTCATAGGCTGCCATTAGTCTATGTTGTTTAGAGGGTGTCATCTTAAGAAATTGATCATACAACTAAATTCTTAATGACTCATTCTAAGCCTTGATCTCCGTAAATGATTGTTTGATGTCTGATCGTTTCTTGGCTTGTGACCTTGAGGAGGAGACTTCCATTCCATGCTGCCTCTCCCCTTCTTGTCTGTGAGAGCTAGCAAAAGTCTGTTCGCTGATGGCCCTCTCTCCTCTTGTGGTTTCAGTGATGTCTTCAACAATTTCCTCTTCAGGATGATCTACCCTTTGCCACTTGGCCTCTTTCTATTATGTTGGCCCACTTGCATGTGTGTTCTATTCCCGGTCTCTTTTCTTACTTCTCTCCTCAGGAAGAGGAGTCTGTAGTGCTGGTACTTCTAGTGCTTTTGCCTGTAGTGAAGGGGCTTGCCCTTAACTATGTTCTTTTGAGGTAGTTGGTTGTTCTTCCATTATTTCTTGCTATGCAACTACCAACTCCTTGCCCTTTGATGTCCCTGTTGTTGGTGTAGTCCTTTCCTGGGGAACCTATTGTGCAGTTGTAGCAGTTGATGAGCTTTCCCTAGTTTTTTGTGGTATTTCAAAAGACACCTGCCCAAAAGAATCTAAGTCAAGAGTTGTTTCAAAATTTTTCATGGTTTGTTCCATTTTCTCTTCCTCAGTTAACTCTTCAACTAGTGTGCTATCCACCCACTCATCTTGGTTGGCAAAATTTTCTATGTTAGGGATGCTGCAATGTTCATAGGGTGCCAGCCTATATTTTACCCTTCTTGCATTGATAAAGCCATATGGGTCATAGGGTACCCACCAAACACTTCTCTTGAGTCTGAGTGTTTGACCCAATATTTCATCAACATCCTTCCATCCGTCTTTCTTGTTCATAACAAAGGGGCCTAACTGGTCTCTGAGTTTCAATCGGGCCTCTTTTTTGTGGTATGGAAGTAACTTAGATCTAAACTGATGAATTGCCTGAAATATTCCAAGGCAAACAGTTTCATTGGCACATATTTGGGCAGCCTGTAGAGGCATAGCTCACAGCCATATGTCCTCATAATAGTGTGATTCTGGTAAAAGTACCAGTTGTTGTGTGTGGAGAATGATTGTTCATAGGTCTTTGTTTTAGCCGAATGTATACCCCAGAAAGTTTGTACACCCCTCCACGTGGGGGGTGCGGGGTGGATTTGTCCCCCCCGCGGGGGTCCGGGGGCGAGCGGTCCCCTGGCGGGGGCTCGGGGGATGCGCCCCCGAAGCTAAAAACAGATGTAAATTTTCCTTGTAAAAGTATAGTAATTTCTAGTCAATCTCGGATGTTCATTAGGCAGATGATCTGACTATAGAACTTATGTTTAGTTTAGGGTTTTTTTCCCTAGAAGGCAACCCCTCTCTTTGTATGAGGGCATTGTATTTGAGGTTGCGTAATAGATGTGTATTCTATGTGTGAGTAAGAAACGAAGAGGTGAGACTGTGAGAGAAAACAGAGGATATTACAACGGATTTGCTGTAGGTTGTGTCTCTTCATTTTGCTAGATAATAGAAGGGAAGGACTGGCTGTTCGGGGTGGACGTAGCCCAAACTAGGTGAACCATGTATATTTGTGTCTCTCTTGTTTTATGCGTTTTCTGTGTTTATATTTCTACAATATTTTATGTGTTCCATTGCTCCGTAATATATAATTTTCTAACAACTGGTATCCGAGCCAAAGGTCTATTTGGTTGATAAAATCACAGGAAAGAAGGGTTCCTTGTTCGAGTGGGAGCAATGGCGGAAGATGGTAAGTTTAGGGTCGAGAAATTTAACGGCCAAAAATTCTCATTGTGGAAGATACAGATGGAAGATTATCTGTATCAGAAAGATCTATACCTACCCTTGGGCGAAAAAGCAAAGATGCTGACGGGTGTGAAAGATGAAGAATGGAACCTTCTTGATAGAAAGTCACTCGGAACAATACGGTTGTGCCTTGCAGTGTCGACTGCCTTCAACATTTCGAAGGAAACAACGATAGAGGGTTTGATTAAGACGTTGGAGAAACTATATGAAAAACTCTCGGCCTCAAACAAGGTATTTCTTATGAAACGATTATTTAATATGAAGATGTCGGAAGGTGGATTTGTTGCAGATCATTTAAATGATTTTAATACTGTTACAAGTCAATTATGTTCTGTAGGGGTAAACTTTGATGATGAAGTTAGAGCTCTATTATTCTTGTGCTCATTGCCAGAAATTTGGAATGGTCTAGTAATGGCCATTAGTAACTCTATGTCTGGATCTAGTACTTTAAAGTTTGATGATGTTGTCAGTGCTATCCTTAGCGAGGAAATGTGACGGAAAAGCTCTGGTGAGACATCAGGAAATGCTTTGAGTGCAGAGTCTAGGGGAAGAAAAATGGAAAGAGGAAAGAGCTCTGGATATCGCAGTAAATCAAGGAAAGGAAGATCCAAGTCCAGGTCGGGGATAGTGTGTTGGAAATGTGGAAAGAAAGGACACCTAAAGAAAGACTGTAGATCTCAGAAGGGAAAAGAAGGAGATTCACAACAAGAAAACAATCATGAAGAAAATGTGACAGATAAGGTGTTACGAGATGCTTTGATTCTTTCTTTCAAAAATATTACTGATTCCTGGGTGGTAGATTCAGGGGCTTCATTCCATGCCACACCTGATAAGAAATATTTTCATGACTATGTTCAAGGAGATTTTGGACAAGTTCGTTTGGGTGATTATAAACCCTGTAAAATTGTTGGAATGGGTAAGGTTCTTGTAAAACAGCAGAATGGAAACCAATGGCTACTAAAGGAGGTAAGGCATGTTCTAGATCTAAAGAAAAATCTGATTTCGACAGGGTAGTTAGGCGGTGAAGGTTGTGTGACAACTTTCAAAAATAAAGCTTGGAAGGTCACCAAAGGATCCCTGGTAATAGCAAAAGGCAAAAAGGTTGGTACATTGTATTTATGCAATGGTATTTCTAACTCTGTTAATGCTTTAACTTCCAAAGGAGCAGATGCAACATTATGGCATCATAGGCTTGGAAACATGGGTGGAAAAGGGATGAAGATTCTTCACTCAAGGAATTTGTTGCCGGGTTGAAGAATGTTGATTTGGACTTCTGTGAGAATTGCATTTATAGAAAACAGAAGAGAGTCAGATTTCTCAGAGTTGGGAAAGAAAAGAAGAATGAAAAATTAGAGCTTGTGCGTACAGATGTATGGGGACCTGCTCAGGTATCATCTCTCGGTGACTCTCGTTATTATGTTACTTTTATTGATAATGTAACTAGAAAAACTTGGATCTATTGTATTAAGAATAAATATGATGTATTTGATACTTTCAAGAAATGGAAAGCTTTGGTTGAGATTGAGACAGGAAAGAAATTGAAGTGTCTTAGATCAAAAAATGGAGGTGAATATTGCAACAAAGAGTTTGATAGGTACTGTTCAGAGCATGGAATTCACAAAGAGAAGATAGTTCCAATAACACCACAAGAAAATGGTGTGTCAGAAAGGATGAACAGGACAATCATGGAGCATGCAAGGTGCATGATGCATGCAGGATTGCCTTTACAATTTTTGGCAGATGCTGTAGATACTATTGTTTATCTAATAAACAGAGGCCTTCAAGTTCCTTGGATGGTGGTGTTCCAGAGGAAGCATGGACAGGTAAAAAGGTAAACTACTCCTTTTTAAAGCCTTTTGGTTGTGAGGCCTTTTTCCATATTGATAAAGAAAATAGAACAAAGCTTGAGGCAAAGTCAAAGAAATGTACCTTTATTGGATATGGTGTTAATGATTTTGGTTATCACTTATATGATTACGAAAATCACAAAATCAGTAGGAGCAGAGATGTAATATTCAATGAAAAGGTCTTGTATAAGAATCAGTTGGAGGAAAAGAAACAGGAAAAAGAAAACAAGGAATACACAGTTCTTGATGAAATCACTGAAAAAGTAAAGGTGCCTGAAAATAATAATAATCAACAACCACAACAGCAGCAACCACCACAACAACAACAGGCACCGCAAACACCTGCAAGCGGTGTTAGAAGATCTACCAGGATAAGTAGACCCCCTAAGCGATACTCTCCTTCATTATATTATTTATTGTTGACTGATTCCAGTGAACCTGAATGTTATGAAGAAGCAATGCAGGTTGAAAGCAGGAAGAAGTGGGAGGTAGCCATGGAAGAAGAGATGGACTCCTTAATGCATAACCAGACTTGGGACTTAGTTAGGTTGCCTGCAGGTAAAACTACATTGTAGAATAAATGGGTTTATAGGCTGAAGGAAGAAGATGGAGGAAAACAGAGGTACAAAGTTAGGCTTGTGGTGAAGGGGTTTGCACAGAAGAAAGTTATTGACTTTGATGAAATATTTTCTCCTGTTGTTAAAATGACTTCAATCATAACTATTTTAAGTCTAGTGGCAGTTGAAGATTTGCATCTTGAGCAGTTAGATGTAAAGACAACCTTTCTCCATGGGGATTTGAAGGAAGAGGTATATATGCAGCAGCCACAAGGATATGAAGTGAAAGGGAAGGAGAAACTAGTGTGCAGGTTGAAGAAGAGCTTGTATGGCTTAAAACA
>APFE030586578.1:0-13788 GCA_000404065.3 Pinus taeda
AAAGAGTGGTTCCCATGTGTTTTTCCTATGATTCTTATTGGATCCTTAACAATTAACTTGGTAGATATGTTCTCAACTGGAAATTAATGATCCATCATCAAAAGTTTAAGGACACAAGAACATAAGTTTTCCCTTGCAATGGTAGTTTTTTATTCATGTTAGGAACTATAAAATAACGAGACCACTTCTAATGCCCTTAGAGAAACTATACGATTAAAGGCGCCCCATGAATCTCTAGGAATGTGGCACCAACATTCTTTCTTCCCAATGACTTGCTCAACTTGGGCTTGCTTGAACATTGACTAGGCCTACTCCCATATTCCATAGTTAAAGTGTTTGCAGAATTATGTTTACTTAACCAAAATATCACATGTATAAACTACATTCATTTACATCATGTTATAAATAAACATACAAGTACACAACATAATATGGTGTGGATGACTCACCAACCTAATACTCAAAATATGTATAATAATGATAAATATTGCAATCACAACCCACCAGCTTACAAAAACAACTACCTATGCCAAAACTCATGCAAAACCTCTCTTAACCAAAATATTAAATTGGGGCCAAACCCTAGATTTACAAAAGAACTCAAAATTTATATTGAACACAAAAATTTTGTCCTACCTAAAACTCAAAATTTAGCATTCCCAAACTCCAAAATTATGCTCACCTTAACCTCAAATTTTAGGAAATTAAAATTCGAGCTGACAAAAACCCAAAATTTCATTCTTCCTAAACCACAAATTTTTTTCTGCGACCAACATCGAAATTTGGCTGAAACACCATATTTTGATATGTCTGACCTAAATTTTGGTTTGTTGCCTCACAATGTATGGAAAGCACCAAAATATGATTTGCACTCAATCGATCACATTTCATGTTTGGAGGAGGCATGCCACATAGAACAAAGTCACAAGTCACCTTCCCACATGTCTTCACATCTGGTGGGATGCACCCATTTTTGGAAATATGTTGGCATTGATGGCACCTACAAAACATTGATGATGATGTTGTCATTGATGGCAATTGCAAAGCATTGATGATGGTGTTGTCATTGATGGCAAAGGTGTCACAGATTTTAATGACGATGACATAGGTGGTACAAATCTCACATGTTTCCAAGCATATTGGTGAGCAATGGTGGTGGATCTAATTGAAGCAGGTGCGATAACTTTCAAGGAATTTCCAGTACAAAATAATGTAGAAATTATGGTGTATATTTGCAACTGCTCATGAATTTTTAATCAAAATCACAAGACACAAACCTACTCTACTGCTATGTGGAAGTTAATTCACAATTTAGAACAAAAAATTTAGACATGCAATAAGAAATAACACACATGTACACAGTATTTTTCTTGGGGAGAGCAATCTGCTAAAAACCCCAATGCCTTCTTGCATTAATCTGATCAACAGATATGTATTACAATTCTTTTTCACAACTGAGCACAACCTGCGAGTGCATAATCTATTGCTCTGCTCATTGAGAAGCTTTGACTCAGACCTAGTAAATTTCCTCCTCTGCTTGAGCCCTTCTTTCCTTGTCAATTCCTTGAGAAATTTGGCCCCTATTGTTTAGGAATTTCTCCAAAATGGATTGCGCAATTCCTCAGGTTGATCATAAGGTTGAATGCAACAATTGTACACTCAAGACTAGTCTACAGATGATGTTATACTTCCTTGAAATCTCCACCATAGCTAGGGAACTCAAATTCTTTGCATGCACTAGCTCGTTTGGGGTGATTGATCAATTAACTAGATGATCATTGAGTTTGACTGAAGTCCCACCGCACAACTGACCTTCCACTAGTTCCTCCAACAGTTAGAACTGATTTAATTGAAAAAACTTGAGATAATTGACTTTGATTTCTACAAATTAGCAACCACACATGCTTAACTAAACTCTAACTCCTCCAACTCGAATTTACTGAGTAAACTAGGTGACACATTCCATGTCACACAAGTTAACTACATCCAAGTTGTCTATTAAAGTGGAAATTTGATTTTTCTCAATTTAATGAAGGAAAAATCAAATTGAGAATTTCTTACTGCATTTTTCAATGCTCCCTCTCAGAAATAAAGGGATTATCAACCACCCCTATCCTACACCTGTGGAACTCAAACTTCCCTCTTGACAAGGCCTTTGTCCAAATTGATGAGCCCCAATATTACAACGAGGATGCTGCAACTCCTAGGGTGACAAACTTTACTTTATCAACCCGGTGTTCGTACAAAATTGGAGGTGATGGTGTTATATGCACAACAGATGCAACATTCTACTCTTGCCACTTCTCAACTAGCGCAATAGACCACTAGGGTTTTTCAAACCAATCTTCTATTGACTAGAAGGAGGTTGACTTCTGACAATGAATGTAAAGCTATCTTTGATGTAGAAAGTAAATGCTTACCTATTTTAAGGAAATGAAAGTGCTAAATAGAAAGTGTTATGAAATGACATGAAATGACATGAAATTACCTAGCTAAGAATTAACACACATTACTTGTAGAAAAGACCTAATTTAACCTTGCATTCTATCATCTAGCTATCTAGACTAAGTAGGCATGGAAATGATCCTAATATTGCTATGACTGATATATATGCATGCACTAGCTAAATATTGCAAAAAAGAGTCTTTTGGTTTTCAATTTAGAAATGTAAATGTTAAGCTAAACAAACTGATCTTTGCAAGGAGGAAGGCGTGGGAAAACTAGTCCAAAATGGCATTGAAGGTTACCTCGTATGAAAATTTATGAAACGTGGTCCACAAAGGTGTTGAGGGTTGGACCCTTCAATGAGGGAGTTGAAGATTCCTTCCAGTGGTAGCTGGTAAATCGGATCAGGGGGTTGGAGCTCCCTTACGGTGGGTATCAGTAAACGAGGTCAAAGGGTTGGTGCTCCCTTCCAGTGGGTGATGGAGAACGAGTGAAGGTTGTATCTTTCTGCGGATGGGTGCCTACGTACTAGTATGAGTCTGCACTAGTACAAGATTGTAAGAAGTTTTTATTTATATTAAAAAGAAGGTAGAGACGACAACAACGCTGGTTTTTTCCCACATTAGGTTTCCACCTTAAATCCTGGTGTTCATGTGTGTTTCTTATGTGTGATGGCTTATTTTGTTCTTACTGCACATGGTTACTGTTTATATAATGTTGAATGAAGTATTGATGATATGGCTTAAGATAATCTAGAAAATTAATTAACCAAAAAATATGTTTCACTGGATATACACTAGTTGTATGAATAATAGTTGCATACACACGCGAGTTCCCTTCAGTAAAGTTGCGTATAGAAATCTGGATATGAAATTGAAAAATTTAATGGTTTTGAAACACTGATTCACCCCCCCGCCCACCTTTCAGTGTTTTTCCCAACAATTCCATCTTTTGTTATAATCCAATGTTCCTTCGTCTCTTTCCTGATGATCATATTATCTCGTCATATCCTTAGGTGTCTTCTATCATGGTCTCCTTCTCCATCTCCTTCATCATCATACTTTCATGACATAATAGAATACCTGTGAATCCAATCCACCCATGACAAGATGACATCAGTCCGATAAACCCCTAGCCTAATATGCTTCATGAAATCACTTGTTAGAGCTGGAAATGGTGACTAATTGAGTGTCTGACTCAGGGATTGCATAGTTCTAGACACCAAGGTCGAGGACTGGAGCTTAATACTGTACAATGTGTAGTTCAAGATGGATAGGGTCAAAGGATTGCATAGTTGAGGGACTCAGGGACTCAGGCTGGAGGCTTGAGCCTTGAGACTTCACAATGCGTAGTTTTAGAGGCCTGGGAAGAGAGACTGTGCAGTTTAGGGAATCAAGGGCTCAAGATGGAGGCTTTTGAAGGTCTGGGCTGAGTGACTGCATAGTTGAGGAACCCAAGAGTTCAAGCTTGAGGCTTGAAGTTGCTCAATGCGCAGTTCAAACAGGAGAACATGATGGGAGATTGTGTAGTTGAGGGGTTCAAGGCCTCAAGCTTGAGGCTTGAAATTTCCCAATGCGCAGTTCTAGAGGGAAAGAGGAAAAGTAATTGCACAGTTGCATTGTTCAAGAGCTCAAGGCTAAGTCTTGATGCTTGAGACTACGTAGTGCGCAGAGAAGGTTGGAAAGAGGCAAGGATTGCACACTTATGGAGCTTAGGGGTTGGGCTTGAGCACTAATATTGCATAGTGCATAGTTTTGGGGGAAGAGACTACACATTGCATAGTGCCAAGAGCCAAGACTGTTGTTTTAGAACTGAGACTATGCGGCACGTAGTGCAGCAGGGTTCAATGAGGCCGAGAGGCTTGGTCAGGGAATTTTCCCAGTTTTGAATAACTGGGGGATTAATGAGATGAAGTTGAATAAGAACAAGAATTGAGCATGACCACACACGTAGATCACTTGAAGACAAAACACAGGACACTCATAACATATGAACAACATGCTTTCCTCAATGCGACAACATTGCAACAGTGCACTCCAAGTGCAACACTAAAGATACATTTTGCGATGAAAATGAAGACACTTGTGTGATAGTGCTCGAAACTTTAGAAATGAGTACAACACATGTTTACATGATGAGAAAACTCATTATCACAAAGATTACCCCTTGAAACACATAAGGACTAGCTTTTATACAATTTGTGACACTTAACATGCTAAAAGATGACATTTTCTATTTGAGAAGGAAAAGTGCGAGCGACACTTGCAATATGAGAACAATGGTGAAAGTGACACATGCCAGAGTGAAGATAACATGAAAGTGGTACTAATTAAAGTGAAAGCAAGCAAAAGAAATAGTTGAAAACATGAAAACGACACTTGCGAAAGAGAAGGTGCATAAAAGTGATAGTTTGAAAAACTCATGGAAATAGAAGTACAAACGCAACCAAAGTGAGGGATTCTCACTGACAGTGCGCACTGACTGTCGACATGGGTTGAACATTGCATAAGCATTGTCTTGATGGAATGTTTTTTTTCAATCTTGCATAAAAGGATGTGCTCATGAACTTGTTGTGAACTGAGCATGTGTGAGCAAGTGACTTCAACCGATTAAGAAGTGACCATAATTCAAGTGTAGGTGAAATTTTTGAGGGTTTTTGTCATAGCAACAACAGGTGGAAACAATTTCCTGGGTCCTATGGCTATTTACTTTCTGAATTTATTTAGGTGGTATAATCTTTTGGATGCTGTCCCATCTCGGAAGAAACCTACCTATAATAATGGTAGAATTGGGGTCGAGGGTATTGCAATATGTCTTGATCATTTTCTAATGAAGGCCGATCTTTTAGAATTTACTGGTACCACGAGGTCTTGGACTCGACATGTAGCTATATCAGATCATAATCCAGTTTTCTTATAATGGAATGATGTTGTAAACCTATTAAATCATCATTTTAAATTCAATCATGTTTGACTAGTAGAGGGGGACTTTAAACTGGTTGTAAGAACATGCTTGAAATATACATTTGTTAATTGAATCATATCACACATGGGTTGGATATGTTAGAGGTTAGAAATACTGAAGAGAGTGGTTAAAAAATGGGAAAGGAGAAAAAAGGAGAATTTCCAAGGAGTCACTGAAAATTGATATCAAGTTGGAGATACTTGATTATCCCAAACATCCTTGTTTTCTATTAGGAAGAGCTAAAAAGGAAGCATTGGAACTTGATAATTGAAAAAGGTACGTCCTTGGACTACAAGAAGAAGAATGGCATTTAAAGAGTAGGGCTATATGGGTCACTACGGGGGAAAAAAACACTAAAATTTTTCATAATTTTGCATCAAAAAGGCATAAGGAGAACACTATATGGGAGTTGCAAGATGAAGCTCAGAATTCACTACATACCTGGGATCAGTTACAAACCAGAGTTGTTATATGTTTTGGAAATTTATATTATGCTAGAGTGGATATTGAGATTGATACACAATTGAAGACGATCAACTCATATCCCACATTTTTCTCTCCTGTGGATTTAGAAGACATTTATAAGTTTGTCAGCAAAGGAAGAAGTGGGATTAGTCCTAAAGAATTTTTCCAAAAACAAAAGCCCATGTCTAGATGGTTGGATTGTGGAGATTTTTATCCACTTTTTCAATTTGATGGGGGAGGACTTGGTCTAATTGGAAGAGGATTCTAGGTAGAACAGGGTGGTTTCAGACTCTTTAAAGTCAACATTTATTGCTCTTATTCCTAAGACCTCAAAGCCTATTATTTTTAAGGATTTTTTATCCATTTCTTTCAGTAATATTATATATAAATTGATTTGTAAGGTGATTTCCATTAGGCTCAAAGATAAACTATCAAAATCTATCTCACTGTAGCAGTTTGGTTTTCTCGAGGGGAGGAAAATACATGATGTCATTGAAATCACACAAGAATTTTTACACATGACAAAAAAAAAAAAAAAAAAAACATTTGAGCACCCTTATTTTGAAATTAGACCTTGTAAAGGCATATGATTGTATTGATTGGGGTTTTCTACCACATTGGCTCTCACTAGGATTGAGCTCTCATTTGGTGTTGTTCAATGAATTATGGCTTGTGTTATCCCTATTCAATTTATTGTCATCTTTTTTTTTTGTGTAAGTCAGCTTTTGATATTAACAAAAAGAAAATATAGTACAAAACTTCTGCAACTGCAGACTACGGGCCGCTTAACATCAGGCCTATCTTCATGAGACCAAATTCAGGAGACCAAAAAGAGTAACTGAAAACTAAAAACAACACACCTCGCAGGGTGACAGAGAACCAGAACTAACAGAAGGACATTAACAAAGAAGACCTGTCGGAGAAGACACTAGACAGGCTATCTAGACAGTAAACATATCAAACCGCAAAGAAGAAGGAAGCGAGGATAGCAAGCCATGAAAATAAAGAGACTGGCCGCTGAGGACGTGGAGTCTGAGAGACTACATAATCAGAGGTTGTTTAAACGTCTCCGGGATTGGTACAGACCTTTACATGTTGACTTGTCCCGGCTTGGGGGGATTGCCCTGCTGATCTCCAGTCGGATCTCCCTTCTGCATATCTGAAGGCTTGCTGTCTTGACCAATGACGTGTCTTAAGAGTTTAATCAGAACCGTGAGCTTCTTGTTGATTGTGTCAGCCTGTTGATCCAGCGAACTCAGCTTGAATTCAATACTCTCAACGACCGCCATATGATCATGCCTCATAGTTTCTGTGAGATTCTGAAGCTTTCGCAACTGCTCTGCATGTTCTTCCTGTATACCCAAAGCCTTCGAAAGAAGGGTCTTCATGCGCTAGCTCTCAGCTTGGGTTCTGACGAATTGAGTGGCGCGAGTGTTGATTGTTCCAGGGTCCAGGATCCAGTCCACATCTTTTCCAATTTGCTGGTCTGAAAGCTTTTTCTCCTCCTCCTGGACCATGGCTTCCAAGTCGATAATCTTACGCTTATTCCGTTGTGAGGTCCGCATTTCATACATCTCTCTCGCTTGCCGAAGGTCTTTGTTGGCAGACGCATTGCGACTGCCCTCCCCTGCCATTGTATTGCTTACTCTCCTAGTGTTTTCCTTAGCTCTATCTGCAGAGTGAAGAGGCTCTGTCTTGCTACACGATAAAACAATGCTTTTCCCATTGCCTCTGATAGTGGTTAAATATCGAATTCCTGGGAAGTTATCGGTGTATGGTCGCCTTTCTCTGTGCAACTTGCATGTCAGATCCTCATAATTGCTGCGTGATGGTATGTTGGTTGGGTTATGGTATAATTGCCTCCCCTTACGGTCACCGCTCCCTACCTGCTCCATATCTTGCCAAGTGTTCCCCTTCCTGATCATATTTCGGCGGCTCATACCATTACAGATCATGAAAACTGCAAAAATCTTTATCACCTGCTTCTGACATAATTGCCCTTATCTTGTTTGTCCTTCGAGCCCTGCTGCGATTTAATGGTGCCTGCCTAGTCAGCATGTCTATTCAATTATGACGCTGTATTATTTGACCCTCCGGTCGAACTCCTCTGCCGTCACCAGATCTAACCTGGAGAGTTGCATGCATTTTCCTCTTAACTCTAGGTTGTCAATATCCTGCCAACAGCTGTCCCACATTGTGTTAGGGTGTTAAATCCCATGATTCGCCAGGTGGTCAGCAACCGAATTAGCCTTTCTCCGTACCACCTGAAAGATGAGGCCTTTCATTTCTCCTAACAGTTTAGCAATATTGTCTGTTACCTTGGCCAGTCGCCAATGTCTGGTAACCTTACTTGCTGGCGTTCCCCTGTAGATTTTCCTGGCCGCTGTTATGGCCACCTCTGAATCGCCTTCAACCACTGCGTTGCCTGTTTGGTTCATTCTGAGAATCCTTAGTCCTCTTTCCATGGCTGCAAATTCCATTTCGTTATTGGTTCCTATCCCTAGGGATTTACTGTAAATGTGAAGAATTTCCCCTTCATGATTCCTGATGATTCCTCCAATGCCTGCCAAGCCAGGATTGCCTCTCGAGGCACCATCGAAGTTCAGCTTTAGGAACCCTTCAGGTGGACGACTCCAGCCAATTGGCCCCATGCTTGGTTTTTGCTGGCATTCTGTGGTTCCCATGTTTCGTCCATTGTCCAAATTGAAGGATTTCAGAATTCGCTGGTCCTTGGCCGAAGCTTGGTTATCAGGATCTGCTCTCCACTTTACCAAGATTAATTGTCGAATATTTTGGGTTAAGGTAACTTGCGAGTGCTCTATATTTCTATGCTCATTTTGAAAAATTCTTCTATTTCTTTCTTTCCATATGGTCCAAGTTATGAAGCCTGGCAAGACTTTCCATATACTGTTGATTCTTAAATTGTTTGAATACTCGCTTTGCCAATTCATAATAGTGTTTTGAATGGAGTCCCTATCCCTATTAGTTTGTTGCATTATAGTTTCCATCCATATCCAAAGGTGATCAACTGATTCACAGGTGTTGAAAAGATGGTTCATAGTTTCTTCAGCCATATTGCACAAAGGGCATTTCGAAGGGCCTTTAAATCCTTTTTTGCGCAGCTTTTCCTAGGTAAGAGTTTTTCTCCGCATTAGGAGCCAGAGAAAAGGTTTTTATTTTAGGCCAAAACATGGAATCCCAGACCTTGTTGCTCCATTGCATTACCTTCACCTGCTCTGAATGCTCTAGCTGCTCTCTGGCCTCTTTGAGTGTGAAATTACCACTCCCTTTCATGCCCCATATTAGCTTGTTGTTTTCTGTAGCCTTTCTGATTTTTCTTTTGTTTAGATGGCTTAGTAGATCATTTATATTATTGTTTACCTCAACTGAGTTGTCAGTATCATGGATTAACCAATCTCTCCATTCCTGGTCGCTGTTGCTGTGGCTCTAATAATGGTGGACAGTATACCTTCCCCTGTTCTGGCATTTTCTTTTAAAATCTTCTAGCTATGGTTTTTCCAGCCTTGGGATTTGCTGCCAAACATCCTCCCAAAAAGGGCGGTTTCCCCATTGCGTATTTCCCAGAAACTATGATCCTGAACTAAGTTGCGATTCCTTCTTGCTAAATTCCATATTGGAGAACCCTCAGGCACTTCCTATAACCTTATTAAGTCCTGTTCGTTGTAGTCAGGAGTATATTTTTCCTTCCAGTGTCTGGCCCATGGTAGATTGGGTTCCTTCAACCAACGCCACCACAACTTGGTTCCGCATGTCATGTTGATGGTGTAGGGATCCACGAGATTTAAGCCCCCTGCTGCTTTTGATTTGCATAGTTTGTTCCAGGCCACAAGTGCCCATTTCTTTTTCTCAGCATTGCCACTCCACATAAATGATCTTTGTATAGTCCTAATTTTCTGGAGGACTCCATTAGGAGTCGACATGATGGAAAGCAGATACTGCGGAATGGCTTGCAATATTGCTTTAGTGAGGACCAATCTTCCAGCAAAATTAAGAGCCCTATGAGTCCAATGTTTACATCTTTTCCCCATTTTCGCCAAGATTTTTTCCCAATGATTTTTTTGCCAAGGTTTCGTCGTTAGCGGGGCTCCCAGATACTTAGAGGGTAGACTGCCCCTTCGAAATCCTAGAATATTAGATAGATGCTTTTGAATGGCTAGATGAGTATTAAAGAAGAAAATAGTAGATTTAGCATGATTAAGCTCCATACCCGAAGCTTTGCTGAAGAGGTCTAGAATGTTCTTGAAAGCCACGGCTTCTTTCACAGTTGGAGTGCCATGCAACATTGTGTCATCTACAAACTGTTGGTGCGTTGTTGCAGATATGGAGTGAAGTGGATGTAATCCTTTGATTTTTCCTTCATCTCTTGCTTTGTGAATGAGTCTGCTGAGCCCTTCCATAAGGATCACAAAAAGGAAAGGGGAGAGAGGGTCTCCTTGCCTGATGCCTCGGGAGGGGGAGAAGGGTTCCGCGGGGGAGCCATTGACCAGGATAGAAAATTTGGTGGATTTAATCAGAGCTAGGATCCATTTGGTCCATTGTTTGTCAAAGCCAAAAGCATTCAGTATGGCTTCCAGATAATTCCAGTTGACTTTATCGAAAGCTTTGGAGAGATCTAGTTGCATTAGCATACCTGCTAATTTCCTTGTCTGAAGGGTATGAACCATCTCCTGAGCTAAAAGGATATTGTCCAAAATTTGTCTGCCCTCCACGTAGCCTGACTGCTCTTTCGAAATTAAGTCAGGAAGAATTGGCTTAAGTCCATTGGCTATAACTTTAGATATGATTTTATATATCACATTACATAAAGCTATAGGTCTAAATTTTTCTGGAGAGTTGGCCTCTTCTTCCTTAGGAATTAGAGCAAGGAAGGTGGAGTTCAGCGATTTGAGAATGGAACAGGAGCGTCTGGAATCTTCTACAACTTCCCAAACCTCTATTTTAATAGTAGGCCAGCAAGCTTTATAGAAATTTATTGTAAAATCGTCAGGCCCAGGTGCCTTATCATTCGGCATACTCTTGACAGCTTCTTCCACTTCCTCCATTGAGACAGCTCTTAACAGGGCTGAGTTTTGCTCATTAGTTATGACGTGGGGTATTTCTTGGGTTAGTTCCTCTATGGCCTCTGTTATTTCTTCCTGCGTTTCCTGAGCTATATGATTAAAGTACCTGGTAAGCAAAGTTGATACTTCCTTGTGATTTTGAAGAGTTTCCCCTGCTTCATTATTGAGCCGAAGAATTTTATTTGCACCCCTGTAGTCCAGCGTAGATCTATGGAAAAACTTTGTGTTTTGTTCTCCTTCCTTTAGCCACTGGATCCTTGATTTTTGTCTCCAAAGTGTTTCTTCCTGTTGACAACAGAGTTGCCATTGTTGCATCAATGCTTTCTCTTGTTCCCTTGAGTCTTCACTATTGTTCCCCGAAGCCCATTCCTTATGAATTTGATTTAACTTGCCTTCTATGATGGTTTTTTCCAGGAAGATGTTACCAAATTCAGTTGCATTCCATTCTTTAATTTTTTTTTTGATGTGTTTTAATTTTCTTTTGAGCTTAAACATTCTGGTTCCTCTAATGTCCAATGGTTCACACCACCATTTCTCCAGCAATTGAACAAAGTTGGGGTGAGTCAACCAGAACTTTTCGAATCTGAAAGGCTTGTTTCTAGGGGTCCCTAGGAAGGCTACCTCCAAAGAGATTGGCCAGTGATTTGTGTAGGTTTTAACACCGTACAGAAATTACCTACATACGAATTCTAAATCACAAGAAAATAAAAAATGCGAGAGCATAACCCATAAAACACATATACACAGAGATTTCCCACTGGATCTCAAAACCGAGTGAAGGATCCATTTTTGGGTAGGATGTCTACTAGTTTGGCAAATTCAATTAATTCAGCAAAGAGTTCTGCATCCTTATTGAGCTTTCTGATTCCTCCTTTCTTCTCCAGGAAAGAGGTTATCATATTAAAATCCCCGCCCATGATTATCTTCGAGGTGGGATGTCTAAGCTTTAAACTCATAAGGGAACTAAGAAAAGAAAATTTATCTTCTAACCTTTGTGGTCCATAAACATTTATGCATAAGTAAGTTTTAGAATTACCTATCATTTGAACTTTTGTGGCTACAAACGATCTGGTAGCTTCCATTGAGAGGATACCTACCACTCTGGTGTCCCAAAGAGTAGCTATGCTTCCTTCCCATCCTTGACTGGCTACTTCTATAAATTCTATAGGTTTACCTAGCCTTTTGCTGATGTTCACCATGTGATTAGTGGCACATTTGGTTTCCTGTATGAACATAATATTTGGCTTTTCTTTTTGGAACTTTCTCTTAAGAAGTCTTTGTTTCGATTGGCTATTGAGCCCTCTTGCATTCCATGAAATTATTTTCATTTTTAACTAGATATATTATTGGTAAGACGGGAAGGCATTTAGAGCCTTCATTTTGCCTGAATTTAACATTAAAATCCCCAAATCTTGCAATACCTCCCCATTTGTTCTTCGACCTCTTTTCTTTCTTTGCTTCATACCTGTTGGATTAAGAGAAATTCTCTTTAAATGATTTCCTTTGCCTGTTGCTATACCTAATCTCCTGTTTTGCCTGTCTAATTCCGCCTTTTGTCTTGCGATGAATAGATCACTGATCTTCCTTATTTCTTCTTCCAGAATGTTTTCTAGTCCTTGAGTTCTCCAGTTTTCTTCCATGACTAGGAGGTTCACCCCTTCCTTCTCTAGAGCTTCATTGAGCTCCATCTCCTCACTACCACCATCGCTGGTTAGCATATCAATATCTTCATCGTGTTCGTCTTCTGGCTCTTGCATTTGGACTTCTGTTCTAATTGGATTTTTCTCCCCGTCCTTTGTTTTATGGCCTTACTTGTCTTTTGGCTCTTCACTAAGCTTCTTTTCCTTGTTTGTTCCTTCTGAATCTGTGTCGGTTTCCAGAATGCTAAAGGTGTTTTTGGTAATGCCTGGTTCTACCCCTGCTCTGTTCATTCTTTTCCTATTAGTTCTTTGTCTTGCTTTTGGATTTGTGAAGGCTTCTTTGCTCTTTGCTGCTTGCTCTAGTTTGTGTTCTTCCCTTGTTTTGTTTAAAGGGAAATCTCTGACAAGGTGTCCATGTTCATGACACCTTCTACATCGGAAGGGGATTTGCTCATAATCGATGGCTTGAAAATATTCCTCATCTCTAAACTCCAGCCATAAGCCTTCATGCAGATCTCCTGAGACATCCATCTCCACATAGATTCTTGCACAGGAAGTGTATCTTCATTGCATCGTTGCTTCTGAAGCTTTGATGAAAGTTCCTAGACGGTCTCCTATTTGCTTAAGCGTCGCTAATCCCCAATAGTCTATTGGAAGGGAGAATAACCGGATCCACACAGGAACCTGTGTAAAGGTTTCTTTTTCTGGCACAAAGTTGGTTTTCCAGGGTCTCATATAGAGTCCCGCTGATGCAAAGAAGTAAGGACCTCCATCAGAAACCCTGTCCTTGTCCTCTAAGTTCGTAAAAACAACAGTAAAAAAACCTTTTGCCCCTAGGTGTAGTTTGAAATCACCTTTAGGTTTCCACTGTTGCTTGATCCATTGACAGAGCGCTCGTTCCACTGGCCACAGTCCCATGAACTTGCGTATTACTGCATGTTCCGACATATGTTCTCTATGGGCTTGAATCTCCGGATCTGTGAAAACCACTCTGAGGGTTTTTATATTTTTTGGTTTGCATGCTCCTTGCATTGCTTTGTTGGAGCTGGGGTTTAGAGCTATTTCTTTCTCCTCTTCATCTCGAGATTGTTTCTCTGCTTCATGTTCCCCTTCTTCCTCTGTTTGGATTTTATTGGAGATGTGTCTCTTTGATCTGCATCTGCCCTTTTGTAGCTATTATCCTTTCCATTACT
>APFE030586580.1:17968-28750 GCA_000404065.3 Pinus taeda
AGATCTTTGTATGGTCTTGTGACATCAAGGTTCAACCTTTCCATTACAGCTTTGGGCATAAGGTTATGAGAGGCACCTGAGTCAAACATGGCATTATGCAATATTTTGTCATGTATGTGCAGACTGACATAAAAAGGTGGAACAGGTCCATATGTTGATTTGTCATGTATGTGCAGACTCACATAAAAAGGTGGAACAGGTCCAATTCCAATACATTCAAGGGAAAAGATATCGTTCACAGATTCCATCCAACATAAATGTAAGCATATAGAATTCTGGTGTCTGGTTTGTCCTCAAAGATGCTTTTTCCTACCCCACATGACACTGCAATTGAAATGACAATATATTTACCCAATTGAAGACTTTACCATGGCTAACCACCATACTGAGCATATATATCCAGTTCTCCTGAAATACCTCAGCATTATTTCGCTCATGCATAAAACAACACATAACAATGAGGTACTGATACACATCCCTGAGAATCCTAGTCGGGTAAATTGTGGATGGGTGATGTCGGAAATTGATAGGCCCTTGACACTAAGATTTAATTATATCACTTGTTTTAAGATCATCCCTTCTAGTGTGCAAGTTTTTATTGGCATATTTTGTCGGCCTTTTCATCTTATAATAAGTCTACATGTCTTCTCCATAATAGGTGGTAAGCTAACCACCGGTTTCACTAAAAATCATGAGATGAGAATCATTCATGTGTGTAAGAATCTACTCAATGACTTCTTCACAAGGGATGACTGGGAATTTTCATGTAATCCTATGTATCCTGGACCGCTTAATATTGATGTATACTTTCAGATCTTCCAAGTTTTCAGTGAACTATTTCTGCATGAATGTGTCTTTGATGCCATTCCATGTGACCTCAGTAGACTTATCTATGAAGCATTGAGTATATGCATAGATGGGAATGGTAGGCTTTGTAACTTAAATTTCTTCTTTAGTGCTTGCTTCTGAGGTTTCTTTATAGGCCACTTGGTGTATAGTAGGAGCCATGGTTCCAACAAATGATGAAAGAGTAAAAATACTTGCAGCTCGAATACCTATTTGTGGAAGTACACTCATGGCAACAACAATTAGCTATATGAAATATCCTATCTATTACAAGAAATAACTTAGAGGATCATAATGAATAATCCATCAAATTTAACTAAGAATGTAAGCCTATCAATGATTTCACATAGCTACTTGTAGGGGCAGTCAATTTACATGCAAACAAGGAGGGTACACTTTAAAACCACGAAGGAAGTTCAAGGGTCATTCAGGGTGTTGAAGTACACTCATGTACTCAAGAAATAGGTAGAAAACATCAAGGGCACAGGGCACATAGACGAAAGATGTGCTCATATGCTCAAGGAGTCTAAGAGGGCACAAGGGCGTACTCCAAAGAGATGAAGGAGTGAAGCTTTGGGCCTTCTAGCCTTCAAGGTGCCCTCATGAGAACAAGGAGGGTGCACTGGTGCATGCTAAAGAGGCAAAGAGAAAACATTCAAGCCTTTAGGGTGTGCTCATGCACTCAAGGGGGGTGCATTTCTTCATGGTGAAGGAGTGCACTCTTTGGGAAAACTTGTCTTTCTTGGGTGCAATTTTCTAAGTTAGTTGGGCCTTCAACTTACAGAAGTGTTCTATGTCATAGAATGTCTCAAGGACAAGTCCAAAAACAATATTGCATGATAGAAATGCAGAGAGGAGAGATCTACAAGTTTTTTAATGATGTTGTCGCAATCATGATTATAATGTGAAGTCACAACCTGTGACGGTGAATTAACACTTGTAGAAGCAATAACTAATTGAAACACTAGTAAGTCAACTAAAAATTAAAGAAATGACAACAACAAAAGCAATATCAACAACAAAAACATGAAAAGAAACCAATAGAATCGACATGCAAAACTTACTTGGAACAAAGATCGACGAAGAGTTTCTTGATCCAAAGATTTACACCCAACCCAGATGAGAATGATTATGAGAAAGAATGATTAACTAGGTTTATCTAAAAAATATTACATGAAATCCATTCCATGCATGCTCGCCACTTGTCAACGAGTGAATGAGTTAGTTATGGGAAGTGATATGGGCTCCTATTTTTTAGAAGTGCACCCACATGCAACAATAACATGCATGCATGAGTTCTAGAAGGATGTGTGTCTTCATTCTGAAGGAATGCACTCAAGGAGGGTGTACTCTCTAAGCATGAAGGAGTGCACTTGAAAAGGGCGCAGTTCTTCATCCCGAAGGAGTGCGCTCAATACAAGAGCAATTTTTTGTCATCTTGAAGTGTGATTTTTCATTAAAAGTGTTTTTTCTTGCTTTTATTTTCTTTTGTGTCCTTTTGTGTGTCTTGTGTGGAAAATAAGGCTAGATTTTAAGTTAAGAAAATCTACGAGTTCACCTAACCATGGGAAAGATAACACAAGCGCTTCTAAGGGTTAGGTGACGGCACTTAAAAAACATTGAATTAGGAGGATGCGACACTTAGAGAAAACACAAGAATGATAAATAAAACAATGGGATAACACTAAATGGCTTGAATCAACAGGTCACGTAGGCTCCAAAATTGAGTTAGGAAATTTTTTTGGAGGGTCATTGTCGCAGTGACAACACAAGGGTAGAGCATATAAGAGTACACCATAGAGTTCGAAAATATGGCCATAATGCTGGATATGTCCCTAAAGAACCAATCTGTACTCCTTAAGTATCTGTGGGGTCTACATAGCCATATGTGAAAGCAAGTGATGTTGTTCAAGCCTAGATTTGTGGTGGAGGCTTGTTTACAGGAAAAATACCTAGAGAACATAGGCCTGTAGAAATGGCAATCAAGTGGATCCAAGCAGAAGGAGAAACAATATACGTCTAAGGAGGGGAAGATGAAGTGGAAAGGGGGAAAGATAAAAAATACATTAGCCACAACACACTAGTGAAATTTTCCACCACCACTGCAGCATTGATGACCATACAGAGGAGAATTGTTGGAAGTTGCATCCAGAGCTTAACCCGAAGAAAAAAAAGAAAGACAATAAGAAGAACCTAATAACCACCGATTTGAGAAACCAAGTTGAAAGAACCTTATATGTGGATGAGAAGATTATCTATACATAAGTGCAGAAGGAGGTGAATCTGAGTAGCCTTCAACAACAAGAAGAGAAAGAAATGACCAAACTCTTCCACATAAAGATAAAGGTCAAGAAGAAAACAATTGAGGCTCTATTTGACTCAAGATCGCAGACGAATCTCATTGTAGCGTAGCTAATAAACGAATTTGATTGGAAGTTTGTGATCATCCAAGCCCATATCCATGGGGATGGGTAAACAAGGATGCAGAGTTAAAAGTAACAAAACAATGCAAAATTATATTTTCTATTAGTGTTGATTTTATTGATGAAGTAGAACTAGATGTGGCTCCCATTAATGCATGTGGAGTGGTGTTTGGAACTCCCTACATGTACATGTGAGATGAAATATTCATGTAGAGATACAACCAATATTTTATTGTCAAGAATGGAAAATTGTTTACCATCAACTCGCATAAAGGCAAGTAAAAAATTTCACATGTAAGTGTCAACCAAGCCAAGAAATTGATCTGTTCCAACAAGAAGTATGTTTTACTATTTTAAGATAAAATAAGTCTATAGAAGAGTCTATAAGAGGAATTTCATCCCCAGAAGGGTGTACTAAAAAACATAAACAACAACTAGAAGAGTTGCTACAGGTGTGTAGGGATGTGTTCAAGGAGCTAAAGGGTTACAACCTAAGAGGGAAGTGGAGCACGATATACAACTATTATCATACTCTTCATTACCAAATATTGGGTTGTACTAGAAGTTTGTTATAGAAGAAAGTGGGGTGAAGAAACAATTGCAACAAATATTGGAACAAGGTGTCATTCGTCTGAGTACATCACCATGTGGTTCAAGCATCATCCTTCTGCCAAAGAAGGATGGGACTTGGCGGATGTGTATTAATTATAAGGCATTGAACAAAATCACGAAGAACAAGTACGCCCCTACATAGGATATATGATATATTGGATTAGTTGCAACAAGTGAAGTTCTTCATCAAGCTGGAATTAAAGTCTAGATATCGTTAGACTTGATTCAAAGAAGAAGATACCGAGAAATATGCCTTCAAAACCAGACAAGGTTTGTATTAGTGGGTAGTCATGCCATTTGGCCTATGAAATGCACCAACTACATTTATGATGTTAATGAATGATATATTTCACCCTTTTATAGTGATGCAGGAGGCTGATGAAAACAAGTCAGTAGTCTTAAAAATATGTTATTGGTTACTTTATAACCAATCAATTGTGTTATAGCAGATTCTATACATGCTTACTTTACACTAAGGGTCCTACTTTTCCCTTAAATACGTCGGTCCCATGTTGACTTTCCCATTATAAACTGTGCTTCGATCTACACTATTGACCTCCTCTCTCCAGATCTGACGGTCATTATTCACCTCGATCAGAAAAACAATCTGTTGATCCTCCACCATTGATCAAAGTGCGTTGGAGCCAATGGTTCACAACAATATCTACCAGGGAACTTGCGCGACGCTTAATTTCCTTTACGGAGCTGATAAGGGATATAATTCTTGGTCTATAAAATTTTGGGTCTGACTTTGAAGTTAAAGTTTGATCTCTTTATGGCCCGATATCTGTTGGATATTAGAGGCCATCAAATCCCATGGCTTACGGGTCTTCAACTAGCACGCTAGTTAAATACAGGCCTAACCCTCGCCGTTGACTAGGACCCAAAGCTTTGAAATTAAGATCAACGGCTAGGAGTGAGTGTGGGTCTCCAACCATGATCAAGAATTTATGTACTCTCCTACCCCCGCCATTAATCTAAATGACGGCAATTAATACATAAACATTGTGATTTACAATTTAAAGTGGGAAAATAGAGAAAATACTCGGTTAAGTTTCAGAGGGCAGAAACACAGAGGCAAACGAGAGTCTTCACTAGGATTAACAAAAAGTTGCACACTGAATCAATTTATTCAATATAATAGTAGTTATAGAGTCTTGGCCCTCTCAACTCAATTACAACAATTTATCAGACCTCTGTCTCAAACTCAAAAACCCTATCTATCACTCAACTCTCGCCTCTCTCTCAAATCTCAATCATCTCAGCTAATCCCTTTCCACTACATTTTGTTGTCTCTTTTATGAGTCAAATCCTATTCTAACTACACTAACAACTCGATCTCTATTTTAATCAATCTAACAATCAAATCTCTATTTTTAAGCTCTATTACACACCTATTCTAACAACTTATCCCTTAGTCTAAAATAAGACAATTTCCTAACTATTACAATAATGAAGTAAAGATTATTTTTGAGAGGTCCAACCCTCTCTACCCACTGACTTCTTACCACTCAGGTCAGTTGAATTCAACTCATTTAGCCACAACATGTGAACAAACCATCACATTGCTGGCTAATTCCAAATGCTCCTGCATCAAACTCCCGGGGAAGAAAAGAATCATCCCTCAAACTTTCAGGGTTTACTCCATACTTCTGCAACTCTGCTATTGTCAACCAACTAGCATCCTCCAATGGTTGTCCTTTCCGTTTGACTAGATATTGAAAGTAAACCTGTCCTCTGGTTCTTTTGGATACTCTTTTCTCGAGAACAACTTCCACCTCTTTCTTAACTGTCTTTGGCATTTGTTCTTCCCAGTTCAAAGTTTTAACTTCATATTCTGTACTTTCCTCCTATAGCTCTGTCTCTGTCTCTTTGTATGGATACAAATCTGCAACATTAAAGATAGGTGATATTCTAATCCCTTCTGGCAATTCAATCTCATAAGCATTAGTTGAAAACTTTCTTACAATTCTACATGGTCCTATATTTTTCATTTTTTGTTTATTGTAAGTCTTAGCAAGAAATCTTTCTTTTCTCAAATACACCATCACTAAATCTCCCAACCATAATTCTTTCTCTCTTCTTTTCATATCTACTCTCTATTGTATTTTCTATTTCTTTCTTGAAATCTGCCTTTGACATCTTCGTGTAGTCTCTGCATTTGCTCTGAAAACTATTCAGCTTTTGCACTTCTTGTCTCCTATTTACCCAAATTTCTGAGCTCATACACACCCCTTGGATTCATCCCAAAAACAATCTGAAATGGACTCATTGCAGTACTTCGATTTGGAGTGTCATTATAAGAAAACTCAGCCTGAGCTATTGCTAAAGCCCACTTCTTAGGATTTTGATACACTAAACTTCTCAATATGTTTCCCAAGCTTCTGTTTACCACTTCGGTCTGTCCATCTATTTGAGGATGGTATGTTGAACTGAAACTAAGATTTGCACCTAGTTTCTTCCAAAAAGTTCTCCAAAAATTCCCTACAAACTTTGTATCTCTATCAGACACAATACTTACAGGCAATCCATGTAATCTTACAATTTATGAAAAAAATAGATTAGCAATATGTGTTTCATCACTAGTCTTCTTATATGTAATGAAATGTGCCATCTTGGAAAATCTATCTACCACAACATAAATGTAATCATTCCCCCTTTGAGTTTTAGGTAACCCCAAAACAAAATTTGTGCTAACTGCATCCCATGATCGATCTGGTATTGGAAATGGCTGGTACAATCTTGTATTCTAGCTTCTCCCTTTAGCATGCTGACATATCCTGCACTTCTCAACAAATCTCTTAACATCAGTCTGCATCTTTGGCCAATATTAAAAAGCATTTACCTGAGCAAAGGTTTTGTCTTGTCCAAAGTGACCAGATAATCCTCCACTATGTTTCTCCTTTATTATGTTTTCCCTCATAGAACATTTGGGAATGCACAACTTGTTTCCTTTAAACAATAAACCTCCTTGGATAAGATAATCTAACCATTGAATTCTGTTATGAACTATTGGATTTTGTATTGCTGTATAAATATCTTTGAAATCTTCATCATCTTTATACATTTCAACCATTTCTTCAAATCCTACGACACCAACTTTTAATTCTTGCACAATGAAATTTACCCTACTTAAAGCATCAACAAATTTTTTCAACTTACCACTTGTGTTTTTTATCACAAAATTAAAGCTCTGCAAAAATTCTACCCACTTGGCATGTTTCTGGTCAATTTTGGTTGGTTGTTTATGGACTATAATGCATGATTGTCAAAATACAATATAAACTCCTTTGGTAGCAAATAATATCTCCATTTTTTTAAGGCTTGTACAATAGCATAAAATTCTTTATCATAAGAAGAATACTTCCTCTTAGCTTCATTTAATTTCTCACTGAAATACGCTATTGGTCTTTGTTCTTGACTCAAAACTACTCCACTTGCAACTCCACTAGCATATGTTTCAACTTGAAATACTTTCTCAAAATCAGGCAAAGCTAAAATTGGTTTCTCTGTGATTTTCTTCTTCAGTAACTTAAAATTATTGTCTGTTTCTTATGTCCACTTGAATGGTTGAGTATTCTCCTTGATTGTTTCAAGAATTGGTTCACAAATTTGACTAAACCCTCTGATAAATTTCTTATAAAAACTTGTAAGACCATGAAAACTTCTTACCTCAAATATATTCCTTGGAATAGGCTAGTTCCAAATTTCTTGGATTTTCTCTGGATCCATTTTCAACCCTTCTTTAGAAACTACAAATCCCAAGTAAATTAATTCCTCTTTCAGGAAACAACATTTCTTCAGATTTATCAGTAGTTTCTCTTTCTGCAGAGTTCTTAAAACCAATTTAAGATGCTCTAAATTTTCTTCTTTACTTCTACTAAAAACGAGAATATCATCAAGATAAACAATAAAAAACTTGCCTGCATATTCCTTCAAGACTTCATTCATCAATCTCATGAACATGCTAGGTGCATTAGTGAGTCCAAAAGGCATCACTAACCACTCATACAACCCACAGTTTGTTTTAAATGCAATCTTCCATTCATCTCCTTCTCTAATTATTATCTGATGATATCCACTCTTCATATCTATTTTAGTAAAATACTTTGACCCACTCAAACAATCCATCAAATCATCCATGCGTGATAAAGGAAATCTATACCTGATAGTGATCTTGTTTATGGCTCTGGAATCTGTACACATATGCCATTCACCTCCTTTCTTTGGGCTGAGTACTGTTGGTACATCACATGGACTAAGACTCTCTCTGATTAATCCCTTATCCATCAGTTCTTGCACTTGTTTTCCAACTTCTGCATTCCCTTGAGGAGTTAATCTGTAAGATGCTTTGTTTGGAAAACTTGCTTATGGTATTAGATCAATATGATGACTAATACTCCTGATTGGTTTCAATGCATTGGTAGCTCATCCACAATAACATCAGCAAAACCATCCAATAGAGTTTTGATTTCTTCAGGTAAATCATCTAAGTTTGTGGAAGCCAAAATTACCTTAGGTTTCCCTATGACAACAAAATGCATTTCTTCACCTTTTCCAACCTCTTGCAGCAACTCCTTTCCACTCATCAGCGTAACACTATTTCCAGGTGCTCCTTTGTCAGCTTCATCCTTCAATGGCAGTAGTGAATGTTTATTTCCATCCTTCTCCAAAGTATAAGTATTTTTCCTCCCATCATGAATAGCTTTCCAATCAAACTGCCAAGGCCTTCCCAACATACATGGCATACATCCATTGACATTACACCACACAATATCACATTTTTATAAGTACCAAATCTGTATCTCTACCTTGCATTGTTCTGTCACAATAATTTGATGTGCTTTCTGCAACCATGACACTTTGTAAGGAGTAGGGTCTACTGTCTTCACTAGTCCTAGCTTGTCCACCATCTCTGTAGAAAAAAGGTTATCAGTGCTTCCACTGTCAATTATCACTTTACAACATTTACCTTTGGATTTGCGTGTAGTTCTGAATAAAATCTTCATGTGAGCTGGTTCTTCAGTCTCTTTCTCTGCCTTAAGTAATGCCCTTTTCAACAATAGGGATTCTCCTACTTCAGGGGATTCTTCCTTGTCTGTAATTTGAGGTTTTTCTTCCTTTTCCTCAGCCACATTCACATTCCTCTGACTTGTTGTTTTATTATGAGGACAGTCCCATGATCCATGTCCCCATTCTCCACGTGTGTAACACTGAATATCTCTTCCTCGACCTCTTCCTCTAGGTGCAAATATTCCTCTATTAAAATCTCCCCTCTGTGGTGTTCTGCTACTTGAACTTCCTGCTTCATTTTGATCTTGCTGAAACCTTGGTCTGGTAGTTCCTCTACCCCTTACTGAACATTTCCCTCTATTCATCTGATTTTGTTTTCTCAACATCTTCTCTTCTACCTTCAAACCTGCTTGATAGGCATCTTCAATGGTATTCAGACTCAGCAAGTTGATCTCATCCTGTATGTCATATATTAAGCCATTGATATATTTGGCTACCTTCTCCATGTCATCCTCCGCATGTCTTGCTCTAATACTCAATCTATAAAATTCTTCTGTATATTCTTTAACAAACATTCCTTTTTGCCTTAAATTCTGTAACTATTTGAAAAGATTTAACTGATAATATTTTGGCATAAATTTAGCTTTCATTTTACTCACCATTTTGTCCCATTACTTGATATTGGACTTTCCTTTTCTTGTTCTGGATGTTTGTATTTCATCCCACCAAATAGCTGCATGACCGTTCAATATGGTAACTGAAAATTTCACCATCTTTTTATCATCAACCTCTTCATAGTCAAAATATTTGTCCAATGAACTGATCCAATCCATTAACTCTTCTACATTGAGACTCCCTTCATACACAGGAATTTCCACCTTAGGTTTTCCACCTACTTTACCCAACATCTTGATTACTTTGGTAGTTTCATTTTCCTCCTCTTCTTCTTCCTCAGAAGATTCTTCTGCAACATTGGCAACTCCTTCATCAAGTGTTCTCCTCTGAGCAGTTTGATCTATTTTGTCCATTCTTGTATGCAGACTCCGGATCTCCTCTAGCAGAACTGCATTTTCTTCAGGTCTTCCTCGACCTATGCTAGCTCCTCTCCTCGGCAGCATATTTACTACAGTCAACTCAATCTCTGGGCTCTAATACTAAAATGACACAAGAGGCTGATGAAAACAAGGTGGTAGTCTTAAAAATAGACTATTGGTTACTTTATAATCAATCATATGCGTTATAGCGGATTCTATACATGCTTACTTTACACTGAGGGTCCTACTTTTCCCTTAAATACGTCGGTCCCATGTTGACTTTCCCTTTATAAACAGTGCTTCAATCTACACCGTTGATCTCCTCTCTCCAGATCTAACGGTCATCACTAACCTCGATCAGCAAAACAATCTGTTGATCCTCCACCATTGATCAAAGTGCGCTGGATCTAGTGGTTCACAAAAATATTGGTCGGGGAACTTGCGCGACGCTTAATCGCCCTTATGGAGCTAATAAGGGATATAATCCTTGCTCTATAAAAGTTCGGGTCTAACTTTGAAGTTAAAGTTCAATCTCTTTATGGCCCGATATCAGAGGCCATCAAATCCCACAACATACGGGTCTTCAACTCACACACGAGTTAAATACAAGCCTAACCCTTGCCATTGACTGGGACCCAAAGCTTTGAAATTGAGATCGACGGCTAGGGGTGAGTGCAGGTCTCCAACCATGATCGAGAATTTTTGTACTCTCCTACCCCCGCCATTAATATAAATGACCACAATTAATACATGAACACTGTGATTTACAATTTAAAGTGGAAAAATAGAGAAAATACCTGGTTAATTTTTGTTGGAAATAATACTGAGAGGGGGGGTGAATCAGTATTATCTAC
>APFE030586584.1:1691-40699 GCA_000404065.3 Pinus taeda
GAAAGGAGGTTTTTTCATTTGAATCATCCAAGAATTGTTCATTTATATAATGTAAAGGAGGTTGCCCCCTCGAAGAGGTTGAATTCTAAGGCGTTGATCTATCTTTTCTATCTTTTCTTGAGCTGGTTTCATAACAAATATGTAGCATCAAATGTGTAGTATCAAGAATAGAATATTCAAAATGTGGTATCAAAACTAACTGTGACATATAGAGACATAGAGATATAACTGAGACCCTGTATGTACTTACGTTGTCCTGGAAAAACATATGTTAGAGATGATACTCATATTTCAAATGTAAACACTAATCTACATACCTTGCTGTAGGAGACTTACCCTTGATTGTTGATGTGTGATTCTTACTGTAGTGATCCTTGAATGCATGCTTTTTCTTTCCTTCTAGGAGCTCGATATTGAATTTATTGTATCTATGTAATTTCGGTTCTCCAGAGTCTGAAATTTCCTCCTGTGATAGCCCTCTAAGTCCTCTTTCCAACCCCACAGGTCTGATCAGGATTTGATTCTTCAAGAAAGAGTTATGCCCAATCTCCCACGATGACCTGATTATAGACTGGTTCAGTAGAGCAAACTTGTACGAAGTGCCACGTGTCACTGTAGCGACCTTCAGCCCTGAAAACTCTATTAAAAAAACTACAATCGGTTTTTTTTGTGACTATTTACGAAATTTGAATCCAATGCTCAGAGAGAAAGTTACGACGATTTCCCCAACATCACCTGTTTGACATGGAATTCGGGAGCCTACAAAAACCCTAACTTCCTGAGATCATATCTTCGAAAATATAGCGAACCAAGATCTGAAATTCGGTCACAAGGTTCATCAAGATTTAAACTCAAATGTCTTTTAATTTCAGTCTCTGAAGCTTCGCAGAAAAAAAAAGTTATAGCGAAAATCCCACGCTGACCTATTTGAAGCCACAAATTCCCTACTAGAGGAGGATATGAGGATCATTATTTATATGAATATATTGAGTTGAGAGGGTCCTCAACAAGTGAACATTGGAGGGATTTTAGGAGTAATTTTTTCATTATTAATTATTGACTATTCAATGACCACAACCAATTATGCCACAACCCCATAGGGTTTTAGCCAACTAACTGGGGTTACTAACTTCAAACATGAATATCTCTCAAACCGTGAAGAATTTCTTGATGTACAATATATCAATGGAAACATCTCGAAAAGTAGAATCCATCTAGAAGTCCTTGACTTAGAATAGAGAAAGTTGTCAAGTCAAAATGCCCATGCAAGAGCGGGGTAGCCCCTGGTGCTACTTGGGTTGACATCATTGACAACCACTGATCAACACTATATATACCAAGGAGGTCTTTTCATTTGAATCATCCAAGAATTGTTCATTTATGTGATGTAAAAGGAGATTACCTCCTTGAAGAGGAATATTTTCAATTTGTTGTTCTATCTTTTTTTTTGTGATTTGGTTACATAATATTTGGTATCAAAGCTTTGGATCCTAGGGTTTCACTGTTTCGAACAAGGAATTTTGAAATTTTCGCTCTAAATATTTTCTGCAAGGCTTCAGAAGTTGAAATATTGGCCATGTTGAGTCGAAATATTTTTTAACATCATGTAGAAGTTTTAGATATTGATTTGCTATATTTTCAGAGATATGGTCCAAAGAAAGGATTTCTGCATGCTCCAGAATTTAGTCTAAAACATGTGTTCTAAGGAAAATAGTCATAACTTTCTCTTCATGCATTGGATTTGATATTTGAAAGAAGTGACTGAAAGTGTAGGAACTTTAGTTTCTCATGTATCATTTTCATGGCCGAAGGTTGAAACAGTGATATGCGGTATCCTGTACAAGTTCGCTCTATGAGACCAGTCCATAATCAGGTGATCATGGGGAATTTTCCATAACTTTAACTTGAATAATCCAATCTCAGTCTGACTTGTGGAGTTGCAAATAAGACTCATAAAAACAAGACGTAATTTTAGACCTTGGTGAGTCGAAATCACAACGAGAAAACAATTTCAATTTCCACCTTATCAACAAGCTCAAAATCAAGCTCTAAAAGGTGTGTATTTTTAAATTTGCAATACTTTTGTTTGAAAGCTAGTTTGAAGTGATTCAATGGGCACAATGACATATATATATCGTTAATTAGTTCCAAACTTCCTCCCAAACAAAAAAAAAATGCTACACCCATTAAGCCCTCATAAAGCTCTACTATGACGCATGAAGAAGAAGAAATGCAACATGACATATCAAAATTACGGGACCAAGTGTAACAATTTTCACTCTCACAAAGAGAAAATAAAGATGAATTGAAAGCGACGACGAATTTTAAGATGGATGGTTTAGAGGAAAAAATAAAGGGGGACATGGAAGGTTTAAAATCAAACATGGAAGGTTTGAATGAAGGTTTGACAAATTTTCTACAAGAAAGACTTCTTAATGGTGACAAGGTAGTCCATGAAACTTGTGATGAGAACAAAAGGAATGTGAATCATGATTTTATAGGCTCCAACTTTGGGACGAAGATCAACCATATTCCAAAGATTGATATGAGGAAGTTTGATGACAAGAATCTGGTAACATGGATACTACAGATGGAGCAGTTCTTTTATCTACATGATATGAAACACATACAAAAGGTACACATTACATTTTTATATTTAAAACCCAATAAATTTGTATGGTATCAATGGATTTGTTCTCTTAAAGCACTTGCCACTTGGACAATTTTTACGGAGGGATTGATAGCACATTATGAGGATATAAAAAGAAATACATTCTTTAGCCAAATGATAAATCTCAAACAAAAAGGTTCAACTGGGGATCACATTGAGGGCTTCCAAAGATTGAATATCAAGGTAACTAATATTCTAGAAGAACATATGATTGATATATTCATAGGTACTTTAAAGGTTAACATCCAACATGAGGTTCACCCTTGGGAACTTAAGTCATTGGGGAATACATTCAGGGTGGCATGAAAATTTGAAAGAAAAATTATGGAAACAAGGAGGTATGCCACTCACAACTATAAATATGGAAGTATTGTTGTTCCTAGCTTCTCAAAACCTACAAGGTTGACACCACAACAACTGGAGGAAAAAGAGAAAAAGGGGTTTGTTATAGTTGTGATAAGAAATACACTAAAGGTCATAAATGTGCCGAGAAGAAATTATTTTACATAGATTGTGAATAGGAGGAAGAAAATGAAGAAGAAACATCAAAAGACGAAGATATACACCATGAACCAACCCCAGGGACTGAAAAAATGAATTCAACCATACCTTGTAATGCATTGGCAGGAATTAAATTGGTTAAAATCTAAAGATAGAAGGATATATCATGAAGAAAAAGGTAATATTGTTGATTGATTTAGGTAGCACTCATAATTTTATTCATTGTAAGATAGCCAAGGATTTGAATTAATTTCTATATCCAACACTAGAGTGTCAAGTGATAGTTGCAAATGGAGGAGCTATAAATTGCTCAGGGAAGTGCCATAATATGAATCTGACTATAGGGGAATATGTATTGAATAGTCCAATGCTTTCCATTCCAATGGGTGGTGTGGATGTTGTATTAGGAGTCCAACGGTTGCAATCTTTAGGGAAGATAACATTTAATTTTCAATAACTTTTCTTGTAAATTTTCTCGAAAGAAAATGAAATTTAATTAAGGGGTATCACAGGGAAACCTGGGAAGATAATAAACCCTAATGTCATGAGAAATCTTTTGAAGAAGGAACAATGAGGGCTAATTGCACACTTACATTCACTAGACGTTCAAACATCTAAGTTATCCATTTCTCCAGATCTTCAAAGAGTCCTTGACAATCATTCCAAGGTATTTGAGACTCCCAAAGGTCTCCCACCTATTTGCGATCATGATCATGCTATTCACTTGATTCTAGGAATTGTTCTCGCAAACATTAGACCTTACATATATTCCTATTCCCATAACAATGAAATTGAATGTATGGCTGCAGGAATGATAGAGGAAGGTATAATTCCACTTGGCCAAAGTTCTTTCTCTTCTCCAATAGTATTGGTGCACAAGAAGGATGGATCATTGATCCGAATTGGATCCATGAAGATTATCACAATGCCATGACTATATTAAGACAGGATAAACTTTAAATTTATGAAAATAGAGCAATTAGGAAGACCTCTGGACAGTGGCAGATTGCAGCCAACAAGGAACAACGAGGACTTCGATCAAAGCACGTTGACCGAGGCCTATGGAGTCTGCGCAGGAGGCAAAACTGGCACTTGGGAAGCCCGGATCAGGAAACGGAGGCTAGCACTAATCGCACATCGCTGAGAAAAACCCCTCGAGAAGGAAAGTCCCCAAGCGCTTGGTCGCGTGGGAAGCCGGGAAACTGTGGGGAAAGTGCTAAGGTGAAAGGCAGGTCCTGCGTTCAAAAACTGACAGTATATCGGGGGCACCCTTGGGCGGTAAGCAGATTTGGTTGAAACCGAGTGATTCCATTCATCGCATGACGCGTGTCCGGCGGATGAGAGAGAAAACCACTGCTCATCGCACGCTAACGATCGAGCAAGTCAACCACGTGAAATGAGCGAATAACGTAGGATCTGGGGGCTCCAAATCTGACGGCGGAGATTGCACCTGATGGAGAAATCAGATTTGACAGGGGAATTAAGCTACGGCATAAAGAAGTTTGAAGTCTGATTTGACCACTAAGTTAGCGGATGAGTCATTCCACAGTGTAACTGGATTACCGAACTGTCGAGGTAGAGCTGGCGCAGTTCGCAAGAGGACAAGTGGCCACTCCCTGTAAGCTGTTGATGATGACGCAAAGGCAGGGAACTCGAAACGAACAGTAGCAGGCGAATCGAAGGGGCGAAAGAGGAATCAAATAGTCACGAGATAGATCGACTTTAAGCCATGAACATACAGAGAACAGGACATGAAGAAGAAGAGAACGAAGACAGAGAGAGAGAGAGGCACAAGAAGAGACAGTGAAGCAAAAAGCAGAAAATAGAGAGCCGAGCTGACCCAAGGCAGCATCGAGCAGATAGAAATCTTGAGAGGTTCAAGCAAACCCTGAGAGGATCTATCGGGAATTGAGCACCACATTGGGCTTCTCCCATTAAAAGACTAGAGAGGTCAAGTTCTGGTAAGGTAAAGAATCTGTGTACTCTAGTGGCTTGGGGGATCCAAGAACCACCCTGCCAAACATTATCTGTTTCAGGAGACTCAAATTGAGCTCCTCGTTGTAAATCTCTGCTTTAAAGACATAATAAAAGAAGGCCACCACTGAAAGCTGGACTGAAGACGTAACCCTGGAGAATAGGGTGAACTCCTTATTAAATATGTTGTGTTCTTGCATTTGCTTACTGTGTTTCTCTTACTGTTTTCCATTCTTCCAGTGTCTGTGTATTTTGCAATCTGATCGATCCGTTGCCTAAAATAACATAGACACACACCATCACATGAGTCTGTAATACCTTCATTCATTAGTTAACTAACTGAGGTCACTCACGAGTGATTTTCAGATCAAGTGGTATCAGAGAAAAAGGATATTAAGGTTAGACAAGCTTGTGTTGGTTTAGCTGTTGAATGCTAACTAGAGCAAAACTCAAATTAGGAGAAGGAGAGTTGGTCGAAACTAATCCTGAAATTGGGAGAGTCTATCCTTAGAAGACAATGTCAGAGGAAGGTTCTATGGGGCCAGACCCTCAATTCATAGATAGTTTCCTAGCCATAAAGTCCATGGTAGAAGAAATGTATAAGGACTTTAGAAAACATAAGGATGAAGATTCATTAGGCTCTAAGCAAGATAAAGGAGAAGATGAGTCACATTCCCATGACCACTCAAAAGGAAAAGGGAAAGAGGAAAGCTTTCTCACGCCTCCTGATAGCCCTAAAAAGAAAGCATCTTTGATCAAACTAGATGTTAAATTTGATTTACCTATATATGATGGAGAGTTGAATGCAGAAAAGCTGGACAATTGGATTAGACAAATTGATGTTTATTGCAGAGTACAAAATATTGACTTAGAAAAGAGCAAGATTCAGCTGTCAAGCCTACACCTTGGAGGCACCGCCTTGGTTTGGTGGGAAGGCAGAACCCAAACTGACATGAAAAGACATCGTAAGACCATATTTGTCTGGAGTGAATTTGTTTTTGTAATAAAAAATCAGTTCTATCCATTGGCCTACATGCAGCAAGCCATGATGAGTTGGAAACTCTTCGACAATTGAAAGGGCAAAGTGTGCAAGGGTACACTCAAGAATTTAGAAAGAGAGCATTTATCCTAGGAATCTCATTAGACTCATCTGAGACTCTGTTGAAGTACATTGGTGGTCTACAAAGTTACATGAGGCACACCATCCTCATGTTTAATCCGACTGGTATAGATGAGATATCTGTACAAGCTACTCATCTAGAAGCTAGAGGAAAGAATGGAAGTCCAGAAGTTGGGGGATCATCCCAACCCAATGCAAGCAAGAATAAGGAGAAAAGAAAGCAGAAGTGGAAAGCAAGGAAGGCTAACACTTCACAGAAAAGCAAGGCTTCATGCACTCACTGTAAAAATGATGGGCATGATGATGAGCCTTGTTGGATTCTGCATCCAGAGCTGAGACCTAAGAAGTTTGAGGGCAATAAGAAGAAGACTGCTCCAACTATTCAGAAAGATTTGGGGTCAGACTCAGGAGATGAAACAACCATTGCAGCCACAGGTATAAGAGGTAAGAATTCTGAAGCATCTACTAGTAATTATGCAAAATCTACCATTGATGAAGAAAATGAGAGAAAAAGACATGAGCTTTTCCATATTTAAGTTATTTCCAAACATCAAAATATTCATACTTTGTTTGATAGCGGCTCACAAGTAAATTTAATTTTTGAAGAAATTGTAAAGAAGTTGGGATTAGCAACTACACCTCACAGGAAACCATACCCATTAGGATGGTTAAATGATAAAGCATAACTACAAGTGACTAGACAGTGCAAACTCAAGTTTTCTTTTGGGTCAACATTTGTAGATGAAGTTGTGTTAGACATAATTCCTTTGGATATATGTGGAATTGTTTTAGAAAGTCCTTACTTGTATGATAGGAAAGCTATTTTATATAGAGCTAAGAACAAGTATCTACTTGTTAAAGATGGAATCAAATACTTTGTAAGAGCTCATAAGCTCAAGAATAATTATACTCTCATAAACTCAGGGCAGATGAAAAGAATGATAAATTCATGCAAATAATTCTTACTGATGGTTGTAAAGGAAAAGAAACCTGATAAAACTAATGTATTTGAGGGCTGTAATGCTAAACAACAAGCTGATTTAGAAATTGTTGTTTCAGAGTATGATATCTTGTTTCAAGAACCTAAAGGTCTGCCACCCAAAAAGGAAATAGTACATGATATTATTTTGCAGCAAGATGCTCCATTGCCTAACATTGGAATGTACAGGTTGTCCGCTTTAGAGAATGATGAAATCAAGAAGCAGGTGCAGGAGTTGCTCGAGAAAGGGTTCATCAGACATAGCACATCACCATGTGGGTCACCAATCATTTTGGTGACAAAGAAAGATGGCTCATGGAGAATGTGCATCGATTACTGAGCACTGAATAAGATAACAGTAAAAAATCGTTATCCCCTTCCTCACATAGATGATCTTTTAGATCAATTGAAAGAAGCTACTTATTTCTCCAAGCTAGACTTGCATAGTGGATACATCAGGTCAGAGTTGCAAAAAAAGATGCATGGAAGACTGCTTTCAAAACAAAGCAGGGATTGTATGAGTGGCTGGTTATGCCTTTTGGCTTAACTAATGCTCCTACTACTTTCATGAGATTAATGAATGATGTACTCAACCTTTTCTTGATGATTTTGTTATTGTGTATTTGGATGACATTCTGATTTTTAGTAAAACATGGGAAGAACACTTAAAGCATGTTAAGCATACACTAGATGTTTTTAAAAGAGAAAAAAATCATGTTAAACTCTCGAAATGTGAATTTGGCAAAACATCTCTAAATTATTTGGGTCATAGTAGGGGGTGGTGAATTGAAGATAGATCCCTCTAAGGTGGCAGTCATTGTAAACTGGCCTAAACCCAAATCTGCTACAGAAGTTAGAAGCTTCTTAGGAGTAGCACAATATTGGAGGAAGTCCATTTTTAACTTTTCCTTAATTGCAACTCCCTTACATGCTTTAATAGGATTGAACAAGGTGTTTTAGTGGGGAGGAAAACAACAGAAAGCCTTCGACACCTTGAAAGAAAAGATTAGTACAACACGTGTACTAGTACTGCCTGATCTTCAAAGACCATTTGAGATCCAAATAGATGCCAGTGACTATGCCATGGGAGCAGTGTTGACACAACACAATAAACCCATATGTTATCATTATGAGACTTTTAATCATACAATAGTTAACTATCCTACATATGATAAAGAATTGTATGCATTAGTTCAAAGTGTGAAAAAGTGGAAACATTACTTAATGGGCAAAGAGACAATAATACACACTGATCATCAACCACTTCAATATCTACACTCCCAAACTAAGTTGCAGCAATCAAGACACTATAGATGGATGGGTTTTCTACAACAGTTTCATTTAGTTATCAAATATAAAAAGGGCATACACAATAAAGTTGAAGACATGTTATCTAGACCTATTATAAATGTATCTACTATACTTAAGCATAATTCTATGCTACATGAAAGCTACATTGAACAATATGCTCAAGATATAGACTTTAAAGATGTATATGCAACTTTGAGTCAAAGCAATCGAGTAGAAGAATTGGAGTATCATATAAATGACCGACTCTTATGCCATTGTGGGAAGTTATGCATTCCACAAACTGAGAGAGTAAAGATAATTAGAGAAGCACACACTTCTCTGAGTAAAGATAATTAGAGAAGCACACACTTCTCTGATATCAGGTCACTTTGGGGTAAGTAAAATAGTTGCACAGCTACAAAGATTTTGTTATTGGCCAAAAATGAGCGAGACAATTTCTAGATATGTAAGAGGGTGTACTATGTGTGCTAAAAGCAAGCCCAACAACATAAAACTAGGCTTGTACACTCCATTGCCAGTTCCTTCTCACCCTTGGGAAAGTGTTTCCATGGATTTTGTGGGGGCACTGCCTAAATCTAGGAAAGGTCATGATTATCTATATGTTGTTGTGGATAGGTTCAACAAAATGTGTATTTTGATACCTTATAATAAACAGATTACAACTGAACAAACTGCAAAATTATTTTTTGAACATGTATGGTTCATTTTGGATTACCCACTTCCATTGTATTTGATCGAGACACCTGATTTGTGGGGAAGTTTTGGTCAAGTCTGTGGGAACTGATGGACACCAAACTGAAGAAAAATACAAATTTTCATCCAAAAGCTGATGGCCAGACAGAAGTAGTCAACAAGATAGTGATCCAGTTGCTCAAAGGATATTGCAGCAAACATCCTAAGCTTTGGGATGAACATTCATGTTATGTGCAACATGCTTACAACAGAGCAAAACATTCTTCTACACAGAGATCTCCTTTTGAGACCTATTTTGGTTTCACCCCATGGTCTCCTTTGGATTTTGTCTTTGGTAAAGATACCATAGTTGATGGACATAGTGATGTGGACAGGGCAACTAGGTTCATTGAACATATCCAAGAGATCCACCAGGCAGTACAGGAACAACTGGAAAAGAGCCAAGCCAAATACAAGGCAAGGCATGACAAGCATCGGATGGAGCATAGTTTCCAAGCTGGTGACCAAGTCTGGCTGTATATTAGTAAGGACAAGATGCAAGGTGAAGGTAAAAATCTAAAGCCTATCAGGTATGGACCCTTCAAGATACTTGGGAAGACTGGTGAAAATTCTTTTCGCCTTGATATATTAGCTTACATGCACATCTACTCAGTCGTAAATGCAAATTGCTTGAGATTGTTTGAACCCTCTCTAATTGTGGATCCCGAAAAGCAGAGTCAATTGCCTTCTATTGATGATTTTCTACTTGAATATCTTAATGAATTGCAGGAAGACACAATTCTGGACAGGAAGGTGAGGACGACGCATAGAGGAGATGTTGAGTACCTCAGAGTAGGGCTCAAGGGTTCAAAGCCGAGCAGTGCAAAGTGGATAGAGATTGGACAAGTGGGACAATTATACCCTCACTTAGTCGATGCTTGAAAATCAACTTTTGGTGGTCCAAAAGCTTTTTCAGTGGGAAGGCCGTGATCCAAATTGGATCCATGAAGATTATCACAATGCCATGACTGTATTAAGACAGGACAAACTTCGAATTTATGAAAACAGAGTGATGAGGAAGACGTCTGGATAGTGGCAGTTTGCAGCCAGCAAGGAACAACGAGGACCTCGGTCAAAGCGCGCTGATTGAGGCCCATGGAGTCCACGCAGGAGGCAAAACTAGAACTTGGGAAGCTCGGATCGAGAAACGAAGGCCATTTCTGATGCGCGAATCATGCTAAGCTGGTAAAAACCCCTTGAGAAGGAAAGGCCCCAAGCACTCGATCGCGTGGGAAGCTGGGAAACCATGGGGAAAGCGCTAAGGCAAAAGGCAGGTCCCGTGCTCCAAAACCGGCGGTATATCGGGGGCACCCTTGGGCGGTAAGCGGATTTGGCTGAAACCAAGAGATTCCATTCATCGCACGACGCATGTCCAGCGGATGAGAGAGAAAACCACCGCTAATCACACGCTAATGATCGATCAAGTCAACCGCGCGAAATGAGTGAATAACGTAGGATCTGGGGGCTCCAGATCTGACGGCAGAGATTGCACTTGATGGAGAAACCAGATTTGACAGGGGAAGTAAGCCGCGACATAAAGAAGTTTGAAGTCTGATTTGACCGCTGAGTTGGCAGATGAGTCATTCCATAGTGTAACTGGATTACCGAACCATCGAGGTAGAGCTGGTGCAGTTCGCAAGAGGACAAGTGGAAACTCCCTGTAAGATGTTGATGATGACGCAGAGGCAGGGAACTCCAAATGAACAGTAGCAGGTGAACCGAAGGGGCAAAAGAGGAATTGAACAGTCACGAGATAGATTGGCTTTAAGTCATGAACAGACAGAGAATAGGACACGAAGAAGAAGAGAACAAAGACAGAGAGAGCGAGAGCCAAGAAGAGACAATGAAGCGAAAAGCAGAAAATAGAGAGCCGAGTTGACCTAAGGCAACATCGAGCAAACATAAAGCTTGAGAGGTTCAAGCAAACCCTGAGATGATCTGTCGGGAATTGAGCACCACATTGGGCTTCTCCCATTAAAAGACAAGAGAGGTCAAGTTCTGGTAAGGAAAAGAGTCTGTGTACTCTAGTGGCTTGGGGGATCCAAGAACCACCCTGCCAAACATTATCTGTTTCAGGAGACTCAAATTGAGCTCCTCATTGTAAATCTTTGCTTTAGAGGCACAATAAAATAAGACTACCATTGAAAGCTAGATCAAGACGTAGCCCTGGATAATAGGGTGAACTCCTTATTAAATCTGTTGTGTTCTTGCATTTGCTTATTGTGTTTCTCTTACTGTTTTCCATTCTTCCACTGCTGTGAATTTTGCAATCTGATCAATTCGTTGCCTAAAATAACATAGACACACACCATCAGATGAATTTGTAATACCTTCATTCATTAATTAACTAATTGAGGTCACTCACGAGTGATTTTCAGATCAATCATGGTGTATGTGTCTAGATTGTAGAGAGATCAACAAGCTCACTATTAAAGATAAGTTTCCCATTCATTTCATTGTTGAATTGTTGAATGAACTACATGGAACAATTTGCTTCTCTAAGATGGATCTTTGTTCAAGATATCATCAAATTTGAATAAAGGCAAAAGAAATTTCACAAAAAACATTTAGAACTCATGAAAGTCCTTATGAATTTTTGCTCATGCCTTTTGGACTCATTGATGCACTTTCCACATTTCAAGGTTTGATTAACTCCACTTTAAAACCTTTCCTTAGAAAATTTGTGTTAGTATTTTTTGATGATATACTAATCTACAACAAGTCTTGGAAAGATCATGTTCAACATGTTGACATGGTGTTCAAGCTATTGAAGGATAAATAATTGTACGCAAAAATCTCCAAATGTTTCTTTGGGGTACATGAAGTGAAATATTTGGGTCATATTGTATTGCATGAGGGTGTTAATGCAGACCCTAACAAAATTAAAGCCATCAAGGAATGGAAAATACCCACAAACTTAAGGCATCTTCGAGGATTTCTTGGGTTGACAGGGTATTATTGTAAGTTTGTTAAGAATTATGGGAAGATAACAACACTTCTAACAACATTACTAAAGCAAGATGCATTTTTTTGTATTCTAAAAGCAACTAAGACCTTTGAACATCTTAAAGAGGAAATGCGTGGAGCTACGATATTAGCCACACTAGACTTCAGAAAAACATTTATTGTGGAATGCAATGCTTCATGAAACAACATTGGTGTTATTTTAATGCAAGAAGAAAGACCCATTGCTTTTGAAAATCGTCTAATCAAGGGAAAGTATTTACAAAAACCTATTTATGAGAAGGAAATGTTGGCAATCCTACATGCATTGATGAAATGAAGCTTTTATCTAATGGGAAGACACTTCAACATAAAAACAGATCATGATAGTCTCAAATACTTCTTATAACAAATATTATCTTCAAAAGAGAAACAAAAACGGGTCACAAAGTTGGGTTATGACTTTGAAATCATATAACAAAATTGGAAGAAAATTGTTGTTGTAGATGCATTCTCAAGAAGTGATGAGGATGTGGAAGCATTTCTCTGTGCCATTTCTATTATCCAACTTGATTGGATAACTAAAGGAAGAGAGGAAAGGAAGAATGATAAAGAGGTAGAGACACTCATTCCAAATTTGCAACAATCTAGTGCATTTGATTCTTTTATTTGGAAAAATGATTCACTTTGGTATAGAGATTGCTTATATCTATGTAAGAACTCCAAACTTAAACAAACAGTTCTTTTGGAGTTGTACACCTCTCTTATAGGAGGGCACTCAATATTTTTAAAAGCTTACCACAGGGTCAAGAAGGAAATTTTTTGGGATGACCTTAAATTTGATATTTAGAAGTTTGTGGCAGAATGTTTGGTTTTCCAATAAAATAAATTTGAGACAATTAAGACCCTAAGTTTTTTAATACCATTAGCCGTTCCAAGTCAACATTGGGAAGAGGTATTAATAGTTTTTATCATAGGTTTACCCAAGTCTGAAGGAAATAGTGTCATCATGGTGGTAGTTGATAGACTTACCAAGTGTGCACACTTTTGTGCAATATCTCATCCTTTCAAAGCCAATACAGTCGCTACTGAATTTGTGGAACCAATTCAAAAGCTGCATGGAAACCCAAAGATTATTATAACTGATAGAGATCCCATTTTCACTAGAATTTTTTGGAAAAAAACATTTTCTTGTCTTAGTACTCAATTAGTTCATAGCTTATCTTATCATCCTCAATTTGATTGGAAAACTAGGATAGTGAACAAATGTTTGGAGGGACATCTTCATTGCTTTGTATCTAATAAATAAACACAATGGATCAAGTGGTTACCCTTGGCAGAATGGTGGTATAACACTTCCTTCCATACCACAACAAAAATGACCCGATTTATGGTGCTTTAAGGATATCTTCCACTATCCATCACATCGGCTTTAAGAGACAATTCTAAGGTTCAAGTAGTGGAAGATCACATCGAGCATCAAAAACAAGTTCTTCAACTCTTAAAGGATAACTCGACTCTGGCACATAATCGAATGAAACAACAAGAAGATCAACATCGCAATGAAAGAAGTTTTGATGTGGGCGATTAGGTATTTTTACATTTACAACCATACAAACACGTCTCTTAAGCAAGCTAAGAAGGGTAATAAATTATCACCCAAGTATTATGCTTACAAGGTGTTGCAAAAGATTGGTACTATGTCATACAAATTGGAGCTACCTGCATCTTCGCGAGTACACATAATTTTCCATGTTTCATGCTTAAGCAAGGTTATAGGTGAAAAGTTCCGAGTTCAAATTATATTTCCAGAACTTGACAAGGAAGGATAAATCATATTGGAGCATAAAGCATAACAAAAACAAGAGCCCCACAACTACAAAACAAAGCAATTTCAAGGTATCTCATTAAGTGGAAGAACTTACCTGTTGAATACTCCACATGGGAGGATGAGTATTATATTCATAAGCATCCAGAACTACTCAAGCATTGAGCACAACGCTTTTGAAGGAGAGTGGAATGTTAGGTCCCTATAATACTAGTGTAGCCCCATATTGTTATTGTTGTTCCACATAGAAACACACTATTCTTATTGTTGTGCCCTTACATTATTATTATTTTGTAGGCCCTAATTATATTGTGGCCCCTTAAACTCCTATATATACCAAGAATTTCTTTCATTTGAATCATCCAAGAATTGTTCATTTATGTGATGTAAAATGAGGTTGACCCTCAAAGAAGCTTATTTTCAAGTCGTTGATCTATCTTTCTTTTGTTTTGTGATTTAGTTACATACACCATTTTTTTTACATGGCATGGATTTTTTTTTGTAAATATTAAGAGAAAAAGGAGCCTTCCTGATGGTTGGAGCCTGGTGGCTGATAGGCACCAAAAAATATGGTCGAGGTTGACTAATGTCAAACAAGTGCCATGGTGGCCAGGGATCATAATAACACTGTTTGTAAGGCGTCATGATGGGTGAATGAAGTGTGGAAAATTGTTGGACTAGCCAGTCAACTGACACAATGAATCGAGGAAAGTAGAAGAACCCAAGATTAACTTAGCAGTCAAGTTGTATGCAAGTTGGGAGAAGGTACACAACTAGTCACTAGCCAAATATGACATCCTAGAGACTAGTGTGGGACAGGACAAGCCCACCAAGAGGGCAAGACTGCAATGCAAATTGGGTCAGGGATTGCACAAAGGTTAGCTGATAGGGCCAATAGATAAGACAACATGTAGAGATAGTCAACAAGGCCACAAACAAGCTGACTAATTGTCTTAAGAGAGCAACAACAATCTAAGGAACAAGGCAACAACACAGTGCAATATCTCAGTCCAGATTGTGACAAGGAAATGAAAAACAATGATTATGGAGGTATAATAGATGACAAGCGGATAATAGGGTGTCAAACGAACTGCTAATATAGTTGTTGGGTAGGGCCACCATTACAGAGGCAATAATGGTCACAAGGACATAAAAAATTAAAAAATAGTAGTAGTCTGCACAGGAGGAAGGAAGCCACGACCTGACAAATAAAGAGAGGCTATAAAGGTTTGATATTTTCGCTAGACAAAGTGTAGGGTGACAGGAAAGAGGAACCATCTGGAATTTATTTTGACAAAGCACTGATCATGTAGGACAAAGCATGGGCGTGCAAACTAGAATACAAAATATTGTAGGTTGTAGACGATAGTGGGTTTGAGCGGTCAAAAGGCATTGTAGTCGACAAAATGCAAGGAAATGAGGTCACGTAAAAAGTGAAGGGAAAGTTATTGTTGGTTAGCTGGGTTAGTTGTGGCTATTGGATTGTGTTATGAGGATAGATTGGATGGGGCGGGAAACTTCAACCCATGGAAGGAGATGATTGTTTTGTTGTTTGAGGAACAAGAGTTCTGGAATATTGTAGAGAAGATTGTCACTATTCTTACAGATGTTATTCAGTTGGCTGAGTTCAATAAAATAATGTGAAGGCCAAGAGAATAATCTTGGATTCCATTAAAGACCATATTATACCTCATGTGACAAGGAAGAATAATGCATTTGAGATGTGGACATCCTTTACCAAGTTATACCTGAGTACAAACCAAAACAAAAATATGGTGTTGAAAGAGAAACTGAGAAATACCAGGATGTCTGAAATTGACACAATTGCATCATAATTGACCAAGATCACACATATCATAGATGATTTGGTATAAGTGGGGGGAACTATTAATAGTGAATAATTGGTTAGATCAACCTTGAGTGGTTTTCCTACAAAATGGGATGTCTTTGTTGATGGGATTGTTTCACGGGAAAATCTGTCTAATTACGATAGATTGTGGGATGATTTCATACATGAAGAGACAAGGAGATGTTCCAAAAAATGTAGGCCAACATGATGGTGGGGATGATGAGTATAATGTTGCTCTTACTACAAAGCGAAAAGGTAAAGTAAAAGGAAGTGGGGAATTTGCTTCTTTAAAGGACATGAGAAAAGTGAATTTCTTTGCATGTCACAAGCCTGGTCACTATGTAATCCGATGTCCATACAAGAATAAGAAGAAGAAAGAGACTTAGGTGGTTGCAGGAACATCAACTAAGATTGATGAATTTGCGAAGAAATTTGAGAAAGAGTTTTCTCTTTTCACTTGTATTTCGGGTAGTTGTACTGCTGAGTATGAGGAAAATGGGTTATGGCTAGTGGACAATAGAGAATCCAGTCACATGATAGGGATGAGGTCATTGTTCCGCAATATTTCAGATTCAGGCTTCAACTGCCATGTGAGTTGTGGAGCTAGAACCACACATGCAATAAAGGGGCTTGGATGTGTTAGATTTCAGCTAGAGTCAGGAGGATTTCTGGAGGTGACAAGGATGTTATTTTTTCCAGGGATGATGGTATATGTGCTCTTAGTATCAAACTTAGAGGATGATGGATATAGAGTTTTGTTCCAGGATGGACAAATGATTCTATGTTCAAAGGGAGTGACCATGGATGCAGTAATAGTGCTTTGCATCAAATATGGGCTATCATACAGGTTGCTAGGATAACTTGTGGGTGTATTAGAGGGGATCTTGGATACATGGTTTATGTTAGTTACTGAGAAGAGACATGTGTTTAGGAAGAGTGATGCTTCAGGTACTTCAAGGAGACTCAGTATGATATGATATTGATAGATGCTCGTGAGTGTGATAGGAATCCTTGGAGAATGGTTGGTTGTGATAGGTTCTTAGCTCAGGTAGTAGGATAGGCTTTAGGGTTAGAGGGAGCAAGAACAGGTTTTGAGATGGGCTTGGAGACAAATCTAGGTGGAGGAGGTTCCTCTAGAAGTACCTCCCTCGCTAATAGGGAATGTTGAAATTTGTAGCTCGAGTAGGTACTTCTGCATAAGCCTTGTGTCTAGGCATGCCTAAGTTGCCCACATTGCTTAAGAACACTTATTCTAGGTTGAGCATGTTGTTGATGCAACTTAGCCTAAGTTTAACTTAGGAAAAACACATATTAATATGTTGGCTTATTTAGCTAAAAAAAAACTTAGGAAAAGTAATTTAGTTACTTTAGGGAATAAGTTTTGACCTTAACCATTGATCTCAAGTGCGAGATCTAATTTCAACTGTCATTCGCTTTGAGTTTAGGGTTAGGGTTAGAACTAGGGTTTTTTTCTTAATCTAAAGTTATAAAATCAAGGCTAAGGTGAGAAGAAGATACATAAAAACAACAAGGTTGATAGTGGCATCTCAGTGAGCGTGTGCTGGGTCTGAGAGTGTAGAGTGGATGGAGATCTAGATCTGCAAGAGTGCATAGATTTCTTAGATAAGATTAGACGTATTGTATTATGTAATTTTTATGTTGGGCCATTAGCCTAGGATGGGAACCCAAGTAAGTTACAAGTTTTTATTAATGAATAATTGATTTGTTAGGAAAAAATATGTTTGTGATTATGTGATTCAGATCATAATTTTCTTCCAACTAATATTATATGTTAGGAATCCAACTATGCATTTATTCAATAATTTATTGCTTGAATTAAATGCCATATGCCAACTTCATGTAAATTCTAACAAATATCGCCTAATTCATCACTTGGCAGAGAAGAAGGAAACTAAGGAGATGCCCAACACTCTAGTGGACCTATTCTAGAGTGACAACATGAACACAAAGTTGATCTTGATAAATAAGCTTAGATCCATCCAAATTTCAAGATCTGATAATGTTACCAATTACTTCATGAAGATCACCTAGAAATGGGATCAACTTGTATAGATGGGTGAGAAAGTGTAGGATGTAGAGCTCATGAATGTGGCATTGAATGATTTTCCCAAGTCATGGGAACCATTTGTCAAAGAAATCCGTGCATAGAAGAAAATTCCCAATTGGCAGAGGCTTTGGGATGACTGCTTCCAAGGAGAGACTTGGGAGGATGTAACAAACATAGTTCATATACATAGTGGAATATTTATAATATTTGGAATATAAGAATATCCATTATAGAACAAGTAGTATTATAGATGAGAATGTTTGAATGTACAAGAGATATGATATGATATGGTGACAAATGAGGGCCCTGCTTATATACTAAGCATGGTGCCCCTTCATGAATAGTCATGTCTTAACTAGAATACATGTCCATTCATAACTTATTAGTTTATACTTATTACTTATTATTTAAATTATATATTTATGTTTTTTATATTGCCTTCCCCTTTAGAAAGGCTTTGTCCTCTAGGCTTATTGATGAAAAGGCTTGATCTCTTTATTTGTCTTAAATGTCATCTTGTCTCAGAATTGTCATCTTCGATGATACAAGATGATATGAAATTTTAAGTGTGGTACATAATTTTTGTTTTGTGAAATGATCTAACCATCCCAAATTAATCTTCCATGGAATCTTGCGAGTACTGAATACTTGGAATGAATTATAATCATAAGACTGGATTATGGTGACAACAATATTCTTTGGAACATAAGTCACTTGTATATGCCTTAAGTGATATGGATTTGTAAACTGGTTGAGATGTCCGTGTTTATGAATTTGGTGTTGATAAGGAGTTCTTGTGATTTGGTTTCCCCTTATCTTGATTGCGGAAATTATTGATTTTCTAGAAGTATTGATTTCCTACACGCACGAAAGTTACTTGGCTAATTGCTAGATCTTCACTTGAAATTTTCGTCGTTTGAAATGCAACATCTAAATATGTTTTTACTTGAAATGGTTTGTCATCTTCTTGAGTTGTGATAATGACTGGATCAATATTCATTCCTCTTTCCTAAACTTGCATGTTCATATCTGAAGATTTCGATGCTTCCCTCTCGATATGATGTTGTAATTTGGTTTCCAAAGGCTTCTTATCCTTCTTAAGCTTCTTAATATGCACAAGTAACTTTTCAATGTGGTCCTAGAGATTAGAAATTTCTTCATTTTTTTAGCGATAATTTTTCCAACTTCCTTTTTCATATTTTCCATCGACTTTTGACTTTATTGAAGAATTAATTTTGAGATATCTTGTACGTCTTTTGATGTTGTTGAATCTGACTTCAATGTAGCACCCTGTAGTGTTATTTTTTTTTCTTCCTTTAGGAAATTGTTAAAAACTCATTCTTCATATTTAGGATGAACGAGCCTAGTGTTTCCATCTAGGGTGAACCCAAAATAATGTCAACTTGATCGCTCCATAGGGATCAAAAAGAGTATTGTGATATAAATGTATAATTGTCAATGCTTAATTGTAAATCGATTACGTCATATTGTTTTTTATCCCATTGGTCTAATTTGTTGATTACATTTGACTCATGCATCACTAATTAGTTTGTGAGTTTATGGTTTATATATATTTTTTATTTTTAGTGGGAGAGATAGAAATAGTAACATATTTTCCTACAAGAATCCCCTAATTCTAAATAGCACTAAAGCATAGTTTTATGAAGTTTCTGCAAATATTCCTTTCTATTTTGTTATAGATTCCATTCTTTTCTCTTAAACGAATGAATCCATATTGCCCTCAATCAAATATACCCTAATATTTCACCTTAAACTTGGTACTTATAATTTTAGGTACTATTTTAACAATATTCTCTATCATATAAAAGACTTTATGATTTCTCTTTTTATTTCAAAACTTCTTTTATAGGCCTTAATATATTTCTTATATGCATTTTTCTTTTTCTTTTTGGCTTTTCTTATAAAAATATCTAGTTACCCCCTTTTTTTAATAACCTTCAAAACTTAAATAATAATTCATTTTATAAAAAACATTTAACTCCCCATCTCCTCCCCACCCATTTTTTTAAATTCCACTGAAATAATATGTTAGTAAAATTTCAGAAGTAAGTTTTTATTTATATATATAATATTCTACTAATTAAAGGATACATTTTAAATCTGTTTATATATATATATATATATATTATATATATATATATTTAGTTTTCTTGTCCAAAGGGAAATTGGCAATGAGAGTCATACAATCATAGTTGCCACCCACAATCACATTGTGTTGTTGCGTAAAAAACCTATGGGTCTGACATAATAGCCTACAAACCATACCAGACAAGGTAACCCAAAGTTACCTTTGACAGGCTCACCCACGGGGTTTGATCTGGGGACCTTAACTAACAAGCGCCTTAACATAACACTCAATCACCAACAAACCCTTATATCGTGAGCCAGTTTCGTTAATACTTGATTTAAATGAGAAAATTAAAATGAGAAGCCACAATTGCATAGATGGTTCACACCGAAATAGGTTAATTCTGATGATGAATTGTATGGTTTGATATTACAACAATTATAACGTAATCGATTGTTTTGAACTGTGATGAGGGAGATCCAATCATACGACCACCCATATTAACTCTTGTAATATTAATTGTGTTATTGGAATGCATTTTTGGTGAGACGGTTTGAACAATACAAATTGGTGTGGCTGAATTGAATGTTTGACGGATCACAGTTGTATAGTGGTGGCCGTACGATGATGACAACAAACAACAAGGGAAACAAGGCACATGTGTAGCAGGTGGTAGGGGAAACCGAACGGGTTGATGGCATATGGTAGTGGTGGCGGTAGAGAAGTTGGTCTAATGCAACGATGGATGGTGGTTGTTGATTTCCTGGCTGGTGGCGAGAACTAAAACTAGTACACATATGGAAAAATATGGATAGATAAGGAGCGTTGGTGGATGAGCATGGGTTAGTGGCTATGTGTGGTGGGTGGGACTCTGGTGGCTACATGTAATTGGTGGGGGTTCCGATTGTGGTGGTTGAGGGGTTGATTAGGTTGTTTTTTGCTATTATATATATATTTTTTATTTATTTTTATGGGTTTTTATTTTTTATTTTATATAATCACCTTTTTTAAATACATTTCTTTTTTTTATCATATAGATATAGGTTTTGCTTTTTTTATAATACTAATAATTGTAAGTTTTTTTATTTTTCTTTTATTTATTTTAATGGACAAAGGTCTATTTATTAATTTATTTATGCTTCGTCCTTGAAGTTGGGAATGAAGAAACTCCATTTTATTTTTGAAAGCATGTCTAAAACTTGACCAAAGGCCTAGTGATAAGAAAACACGGCTCTGAAACCAATGTAAAAAACAAAGTTCGTATACACAATGGAATATTCAAAATATCTTGAATATAAGAATGTCCATCATAGAACAAGTTGTATTATATATACGAATTTTTGAATGTACAAAAGATATGATATGATATGGTTACAAATGAGGGCCCTACGTATATATTAGGCAAGGTTCCAATTCACGAGTACTCATGACTTAACTAGCACACACGTTCTTTCGTAACTTATTAGTTTATACTCATTAATTATTATTTCTATTATATTTATGTTTATTACATAAGACTCTAAGGCCAACAAGTAGGAAGATGAAGAGAAGAACCTATCCTTCGGTGAGCATGGTCAAGAATGTGAAAGTAAAGGGTGCCAAATGCAACAATGAGGGGGGAAACTCTTAGCAAGGGAAGAAGAAGGACTTGAGCAAGCTCACTTGCTTCATTTTCCACAATAGTTGGCATTATGCATCACACTGATTGGAGAAGAAGAAGAGGAAAGAGATGTCACAATGAATAGTAACATAAAAAAAGGTTCAACTTGATGTTTTTGTAACAAAGTTTGAGAAGGAATTCTAATTTGTCTCTTGTCTATCTACCAACACCATCACCAAGAGTGCTTGGAAGCCAATGATGTGCTATTTGTACCAGGACCGAAGAAGAATTTTCTCTTAGTCCTAGTGATCATGGACATAAGGTATGAGGTCATGTTCAGGGCTAGGTAGGCACTCATTCATCCAGAGGAGTCAAACGCGGTAGTGGCCATTAGGGTTAGAGAGGAACTTGTATGAGTCAATGGGAAAACCTATTTAGGCATTGCCACATGACATTGACAACCTATGTGAACTCTGCCACATGAGGATAGGACTCTAACACAAGGTGTTATCAATCTTTTTAGTAGGGTTTCTAAGATCCTAGTAGCTGTTGTGAATATCATTCATATAAAATAAAATAAGTGAAAATAAATGTAATAATAAATAATCAAAGTAATGATTATTTAATAGTCATTAGTTAAATAAAAATGCATGTCTAAAAAAGATATGTCCAATCATGAAAGGGCACTTTCCTAGGTATATAAGTGGGCCCTCATTGTAACATTCAATCATCCTTGTACTATCCATCTTATTAATAGAAATATTACTTACAATACATTGTGTATTTTACATATTAAAAGCACAAAAGATTATTAATTTTGTCGTTACAGTGGTTTTAGAGCCATTCGACCCCTTGGATGTTATTCGCTGCACATTTTGCTATTAAATCTTAGGCACTGAAATCATGGATTAAGTGAATATCATAAATATAAATTGTTAAATGAAATTGGAGAAACATTATAACAAATACAACAAATAAAAAAATCATTTCCGGAGTCATTAAAAGCTTTCAATACACCAGATTCAATATCTATAATGGAAGAGGACATTGACATGAAGAAAACTAACAATAAAGAATGTTCTAACCAGGGAAAAGGATGTGTCATACAGATGGAAAGTTACTTTGACATTGATTCAAATGTAGAATCAACTGATGATGATGATTTTGAAGGTACAAAAATCGTTGTTGACCTGAGTGTTGAGGATAATACTGAGCATGTCAAAGTAGAAATGTTGGAAATCCCTGTAAATGAAATCTCCAAGATTTTGGGATCAATTTATGGAATTAAGAGTACTCATGCACATCCAGCAGATGATAATTCCAGCTTCAAATAAGTTACTGGATATTTTTCTCAAGAAAATCCTGACCATGTTGATGTTGTACTAGTTTCTCAAGAAACCAGTGGGTTAACAAATGCACAACACCATGCTAAAATAGAAGCCAATTCTGAGGAATATGAGGGGCAATCAACCTTGTGTAAGATAAATAGGGCCACATATTCTTATGTGAGTTCCAAAAGATTAAAAAGTTAGAAGTGAGTGCACAAATACCGAGTAAATCTGATATTCAGCTTATAAAATACAATACATGGGATCCATTACATACAACCATTGTTTGTAGTTTGTGAAAGGAAAATCCTTATAAAACTATTGTTGATCCAACTATAAAATTGGAAGGTAGATATAAGAAAACCAAGGGGACCCAATCCAAAATTTTAATGTTCCTAAGCTATTGGTTTGGTGGAAATCCCAAAAAATTGGATGTGGATCACGATCTTCAACTCAAAGATAGCTAGTTGAATAAGAATGAGGAGGTTCCTATAGTTATTGAGAAAAGTACCAATGAAAGAAACAAATTCATTAATGAGAAAAATTGTTGATTCTAACCAAAGACAAAGATGTGAATGCTGAGAATAATAAGCATGAATTTGTGTCCAAGCTTAATGAAATGCATGACAAGTATCTAGGTTATGTAAATCATGTAAGACAATTGTCTCTTTCAAAAAATAGAATTGTTTTAGGAAACCCATAGATGTTTCCTCAACCTGCAGAGCAGAAGTCACCACTCTTGGATATGTTCCTTTTCGAAGCTTCTACTAATTGTGTTGCATGTGGCGGGAGTAGTGTTCCTGTAATTACAACCCCTCCTGGGTTTCTAGATGATTGTTTTCAGGGATTTTGAAGAAGATAGCTTGGATCCTAGATTAAGGCAGCTTCAAGACTTTCACAAGTCCTTGAGAGCCTTAAAAAGCTGATTGATATTCTTCTTTTTGTAAAATATCTGGTCAATCATCTATCTTGGATATGCAAAGGTAATGTTGTGGATGGACAACTCATTGAAGTTGCAAGTATACTAGGACCATTTTTCCAAATCAGTACTTTACATGATGTGTTTACAAGAGAAGAACACGATTTTGGGCACCAATGCTTTTGTCAAGCAGAGACTCACCATTAGGCAGATTTACAACCCAAATTCACTACAATAAAGACAATTATGCATCATTTATATGAAGGCCTCCATAATTTTTTGTATCATCTCTTAAATAATTCAAATACGCGTGAAAAGGTTCTTCAATACTTGGCGGAAGTCATGGTAAAAAGCAAGCAAGGGCCTGTTGATATTATATCCATGAAAAACCTCAACAATCATGTCATTGTGAATCAGGTAATGGATGAGCAAGGACATCTAATGAAAAATGAAAAGAAGGGAGATTCACACCCAAATTCATTTACGAGAGTTGATGGAGAAACTCCAACATCTTCCCATCGTTCGGCCAATCACTATTATTGTATTAGATGGGATATTATCAAGCCACAATAACTTACTGAAAATAACTACACAAAAAGGACAAAGAATTGGGCATATCGAATAGTCAACAGGAATGGAGACATGTCCATACAAAGAAGACACGATTGCACGAATTCGTATGACTTATACGGGGTATAACAAAATAATTAAAATGATTCAACAAAAAATCAAGTGATTATAAAATAAATGTATAAAAATTACAAAGTTACTTTATAATATGATTTATAAAGTTACTTAAAAAAAAATAAAATCATAATAATAATAATAAATAATATAAAAAATAAAAAAAATAAAAAGGGGAAATAGATAAATGTTGATTCCAAGATAGTACATTGACAGTTTATACACTTGTTGGAATGACAGGCAAGTGAAGAAATTGTCAATGATTAAACTTTGAAGGACAAATCTTTTGGAAGAAAGGGGCAATGTTATGAAATGTCATTCATATAAAAAGTAAAAATAAAAAAATGTAATAATAAATAATCAAAGTAATGATTATTTAATAGTTATTAGTTAAATAAAAAGATATATCTAAAAAAGAAATGTCCAATCATGAAAGGGCCCTACCTAGGTATGTAAGCATACCCTCATTGTAACATTCAATCATCCTTGTACTATTCATCTTATTAATAAAAATATTACTTACAATACATTGTGTATTTTATATATTAAAAGAACAAAAATTCTTATTTTTGTCGCTACAATAACCTTACTAGATGACCACACACAGGGAAAAGACCCACTGTCACCTCGGATCGAGCCCCTAATTTATAGGCCCAACACCCCTTAAACAACCAAATTAATCCCTAAATATCCTTGATTGATGTCTAGTGCCTTATATGGAGTCAATGGGGGGAGGCGTTATCGATCTATTTGTTGACCTGCATAAAATGGTACTAAAAATAGAGAAAATTTCTACATCAAATATTAGTAGACAAAATATTTTAAAAATATATCATGTGATCTATGGATTTTGGTCATCTAGAATTATCCTAACCATATATGTGATTATTTCTTGATTATGAAGTATGTTTAAGGAGTTAAAATGACTATTTGTTCTATATGGCAACCTGTAAAACCCACGTAAAAACATAAGGACAACAAGCTAATTTGATGCAACAATCAATCTAATATGTGTAAAACACCTCTAGGGCTTTACCCTAGAACGTAGAAATGTGAGAGGGTGATTGTAGAGGACTGGGACCTCCCCTCTATCAAATTTGGGCAAAAACGTCAATTTCAAACTTTTAGAAATTTGGGTTATGTTTCATAATACATAAATTTTCCATAAAATAATACTTAGTGTAACTAGCCAAAAAATGAATTTTATTTAACTCTAATGTGAAAATATTGCTGATAAATAAGTAAAGAGATCAAAATTACAAGTTCTAATATAATATACTTATTTCTAAGATTGTAGAACTTGTTTTCTGATCGCTGAATACACATGTCCAACAAACAAAATACCCTTATAACATAGTAATATGCAACTAAAGGGCTATATACAAACATAAAATGGAAACAACGATAACTTGTACCTAAATGGGTTTTAGATTTAGAAATATATATAGTACTCCCCAATAAAAGCTTGCTTTAAATTAATATGACAATAAAAACCAACAAACATACAACCTATCCTACTGTAAAAAATAAAAGAAATTTGAAAAATTTTAAATAATATATTAATTTGGTTTTTCGAAATTTTTTACTTGTGCCTTGGTGTCTTACCCTTTGCTGGAGTGTGAAGTAGATACCTCTCTAGGTCATTATTCCCAAATTGTGTCCAAGGAGTGGGCTTGGTTCTTCTGGAATTTTCCCCACTTTGGCTTAATCCACCTTGCAATCTTCGATTCTCCGTAGGAGTGGCTTTCTTATGTGGTGTCTCCAACCTTTGCTCTTTGTGTGCTGCAAGATACAAAACCCTTGAGATAATAAAGCCTTCTCATGAAGCGATTTAGAACTGATAAATTTTTTAGGGGCAAAATTTCACGAGTGGGCTATTTTTGAACATTTTTAGAAAAAATATTTGCCCATTTGATTAAAATATAGCTTATCATTTTACATATATATGAATAAATTAGTAGTGTTCACCAAAAAAATACCACTTTTAATTGTTAGTTATATGCTTTTATTGAATATTTGCTTACATCCTATATGTATTGATTTTTCAAACTAGAATAGTTGCCTGGAATACTATACATAGGCATAATATTTGAATCCTTAAAAAATACATTGTTTAGAACCCTTGGATCAATTTACTTGCAAAACCAAAACAAAACAAGTGGGGAACCCTAGTTGTTTGCTTCCACATAGCGTATTAGCTCCTTAATGGCAGAGAATTTTAGGATTAATATAATAATTAGCAAAATGAAATTAGATTAAAAGTAATTCAATATTCATTAATAATTGCAAGAAGAAAAATATTAACCATAACTCCACAATTGTACTAGACATGTTTGCAAAATGAATGGGCTCTTTGTATTAGATAACACTTGTCTCAAGTGAGCAACAATAATTTACAAATGAGGAGAGGCTATCTTTTTATAGGAAAAAATTATAACGACTACTTCTTCCCCAATGAAATATTTACTTGTCATCCACACGTTGGAGACTTAGTAAATTAATTCATAAAATATTATAAAGTAATTTTTAAATTACCCACTAGGGGCTCGCCTTGGGAAAATTTCCACAATTTAGTTCAAGGTTCCCTTTTCTTAACTAATTGGTCCATGAGGTCTTCAACAATTAGTTAAACTCTCTAACAACTAGTTGAATTCACACAATGGTTATTTTTGACTTGTATTTTCCCTTTAGTATTTCAACTTAAGCCACATGGAAGCTGGACCACCAACGTCCTTGACATTCTGACAATTTTGACACATGGGTATGTTGAAATCAACTTGGATTTGAATTGGGCATCTCTTGAAATCTTCATATATTGCCCAACATTACCACATCATCACTTTCTTACCATGTCATCATGCCCTTCTTGAGTTATATTTCCCTTGGGAAATTGGATACACTGAGACATAGGATTTGTTCCTCTTGTTTCTAGACCAATTTTGACATATTGTACATAAAATTTTATCTAGTTTTCCCCTTGTTAAGACACTTAGAAACCCATCCCGAAACATCATCATTCCTAAGTGGATGATCTCTAGTGCCCTTAGGGATTTGCAAAATTTGAAATGTGGGTTTTGTTCCTCTCATTGAGTAGACCACTTTTGACGTCATGTGTGTCATAAACAACCCAATGTTCTTCTTGAAAATTCCTTTGGAAGCCTTTTCTTTAATGTTGTCCAATTTTAACTGAGTTGTAGCCACCATATATTCAAATCAGTAAAATCCATGTGACATGGAACCCTCTCATCATGCTCTATAACATGAAATTAATTTGATTTTTTGACCACCTGGACCATTTTGCATTGGGAGTCGTGAACTACCTCAAGAAACATGGAAGTTGTCACAAGAGATTGCTATGCTGTGAGATTTGTCATGAGCTATACTCTATGTTGCATGGGGACCCATCTCTCCCAAAAAAACCCATACCTTGTGTCCCCGTGTTCTGGAGACTTTTGGACCTTTAGGAAACATCCCCAAATTGTTGGGAACTTCATCAAGGACTCAAGGATTTGCTAGTTGTCCCAAATACATTTCAGATAGATTTCAGGGATTTGACATATTTCTAGGATTTTCTAGGTAGATTTTAGGAACAATACAAGCATATAGCTTCAATATTGACAATCATAGATATTGATGATTGAACAATATGATCATATTTACCATCCATTATTTTTATAATGCATTCAATCTAATTTTTTTGTACATGTTGTAGCTTAAAACATGTGTTTCAATTTGGATTTCTGGTGATTTAGATATTGTATTTTCAATGATCAAATTACAATAAGTAGCATCTATGTCAAGAAAATAGAAAATGTGACATTTTAAAATGCTAATACTTGTGGTTCTTGCTCTTTTTATTTCTTAGTTTTTTGATTAGCTCAAATTTTACATATTGTATGTGGATTTGGAGGAGTCATTCAATTTCAATGCTTCCACCATCCCAACCTCAAGCATTGTGAAAAACAATTATATGGCAGTGACTTTGATTAAATAATAAATGTTTAAATAAATTTGTATTCAATGTGAAAAACCATTATATGGTAGTGACTTTGATTAAATAATAAATGTTTAAATAAATTTGTATTCAATCCCCTTCTTAATAAAAAGTACGAATTTAATCTCTTTACCAAACCAAAGTATCTTATAGTGGTTTTCAACACAATTGTAAAAGTTTGCAAAAGCTATTGATAAGGGAATTCATTTTATGTTTAATGTACTTATCATTAATAAGAAGTATGAGGACAAAAAAGTTGCCATAAAGATAGTTCTTTGTTCAATAGATCCTTCATCGACCTTTTTTTGTTTGACAAATTTAGATATTGGTATTACTTTAAAAAAGATGAGAGAGAAAGCTCCTATTACAAAATTTTTGGAACTAACTAGGGAGAGGAAAAGAGTGAGAGATTTGCTCCATCAAAATCAGTTGCTATCCTATTATCATAGATTCCAAACTTCCCTACTACATCTTGCTTTTAAATTCTTACAAACTGCCGTGATAAAAACTTACATTTACATTTCATAATAAAAAATATCACTTGGATAAGGGACAACTAAAGTTGGTGCTAAGATAAACTGTACAACAATGAAAAATTTCTGAAACAAACTGAGAGTAGGGACCATCTACTGCTCATTCACTGTAGTCTCTTCTTTTTCTTTATTCCTGTTACTTCGATCCACCATGACTGAGTTTTCTCCAGTTATGTTGGTGGTGATTCCTCTGAGGAAAGTGATAGAGTTTTCAATATCAGAGCATCTATTGTTCAAAGTCTCAATTTCTGAACGTTGATCATTGAGACACTTCATAAGATAAAAATTCTCCATTCATATTGGGCTATGAATCTGCTTGACTGTCTCCCTTAGCTAATCTATTACAAATTTGTATTCTTTGCAGTGAACACAAGAGTCATTTTTGGCAGAGCACTCTAGAGGATCCATTTGTGAAATGAGGTAATGAAGAACCTTTGCTGACAGACTACAGAAAGCAGATGTGGAAGACTCTGGTTCAGTTAGAAGAAAATGCAAAAGACAACATAGAGGGTTGCTCTAAAACGCAAAAGGCAAGAAAGACACAGGAAAACCAAACACGGGTCACTGCCCAGTCCCGAGTAGAAGAAAGACCAAAAAGGATCAATAGGAGACCGCTCATCAACTCTAAGAGGAGGTCGAAATAGAGATGGGAGGCATTGAGTGAATAGGGGAGTTAAAAAAGGAGGAGGGTAGGTATCTTTGGAAAATCGAGGAGCAGGTAGGAAAGTTTCACGAGAAGAATGGGAGACCAAAATCCAAAAAATTGGCTTAGGGCATAGTAGAGAGGACACTGTGGATTTTGTGGGGATTACAATTCTGACAGAGAGAATATGGAGCTGGGATTTGTGAGAGAGCATCCCTTGCCCATGACGTGATACTGGGTTATCGTCTTCGACTTCGAAAAAGGGATAAGATTTCTCAAAGGATTAAAAAGGACAAACAAACTTGAAAAATACATCTACAGGAGGATTAGCCCCTCATTTCTGCTCACATGAAAATCATGCATGTGTGGAAGAGAATTCGTTGATTTATGGAATATCTTTGTAATGAATTTCATAATTAATTTTGACTTCTCCCAAAGGTCATGCGCACGCATTATTTGTGTGTTTATCAGTGACCTTGTTATGCTGTCATAAAATATGAAAATAAGAGAAGTTCCCCAAATTTTTTAGCTAATGTCGAATACGAGAAACAATCTATTGAGTTCAATTTTTTTGGATTTGTATTAGAAACCATTTGCTGGATTAATATTGAGGAATCCCCAATAATGATTGAATTCATATAGTTTCTTTTGCTTAGAATTTCGGATCGCAGGAGGAACCCGTATGCTTCTACTTTAATTTTTGTTTCTATACCCAATCTCCATTCAAAGGAGATTGAACTTGCATTTCCTTGTTCAAGAATATAACCTGCTGCTCATACTTTTCCTGGATTAGATTTTGAAGATCCATAAAAGAAAAGACATGGATACTTCAAAGAATTTATCCACATTAGAAATTCCTTTTCTTTCAATCTAATTTTCCAGTCTTTTGGCTTCCTAAGAGTATGAGGAGGATAGTTCCTAACTTGAGCTTTATCCATGATCAATCTGATCCATGCCTTCTCTTCATGTTGGAGAATGCTCAGATCCAAATTATTTGCTCCTTTAGGACGAATAAATTTTGAAGCGAGCCCCTAGGCTTTGGCTAGAATTTTCCTAATTTCAGGCTTTTTGTCTTGAAATATTTGCTTATTGAGTGCAAGCCATATTTTCCAGCAAAGGAAAGAAGGAAGACAACTCCAAAATATTTTAATCAAATTTTTATTCTCAAAAGAATATGGATAGGATGATTTCCAATTATCATAGAAGTTCGAGAGAGAGAGAGATTGAAATTGATGTTGACCTTGTTAAGAAATGGCAACAAGAAATTCCAGTGTAATTTGTCCTTGAATTAAATTGTGAATTAAAATCGAATTTTATTCTCATAACAACTTGTAATAGCTAATTAAGTTAAATTGACTTAATTGACCTAGGAAATTCAAGTTGGAAGTCTATCTAGAGTCATGTAGAGTGATCCCTAAATTTTAGGGGCTCATGTTGAGTTCTTTGGATTTGTAATTAGATAACTCAGTCTAACTGAGTTATGGTCAGTTAAACTAGTTCTAAATGTTGGAGGAACTAGTAGAGGTCTAATAGTGAGTTGGTGCATTGATACATCCTCAGTGCTACTCCAGCTAACTGGAGATTCACTCAAGAGAAACTGATGCATGTCAGTTCAGAAAAATACCTAGTTGAGTCTAGTATGCAGGGACAATGTACTATTAGTTGTATGAATTTTTAATTTGTACAAATCATGCAAGTTGTTAACATTCCTCAGTTTCCCAGGGCTGAGAAAGGATACCGACGGAGGTAACCTCAAAAAACTTAGGATTTGGCAGCTAGCCCTACCAAACCATAGAGGGCTCTCTCTATGAACTTACAGACAATGAATGACTGGAAAAGGAAAACATTTTAGGCTAGGTATGTTTAGCTCTAGGGTTTTGAAATTTTATGGTTTTGCGATCTAAAATGATTTCAAATAACAATTGGTAATAAAGATCATTCAATTGTTATGAGAAAATAATTCAATGAAGATAAACCACTTCGTATAAAAAGTTAGACAAAACAATTGTGAAAAACATATCGCATAATAAGTTACCTATATTAAGCATAAATAAATAGCTATCACCGTACAGAAGTGCCAAATGATAACTCAAGCATTCACGCATCAATACATAAACAACTAAAAATGAATATTACTTTAACACAAAGGCAGAAATAGTTAAGAGATAAAAGTACCATTTATAACTAGTTCTACTCATGAGCTTCAAGCAATAATGATTTATCTCTTCTTATCCACATCCACTAAGAACAAAAGTGCAACATCAGTAGTAGATATTAAATGTAGATATCAATAAATCCTGTTCCATTCATTCATCAAAACCTCCTCGGAGGGTGCAAAAGTGCATGTTCTGAGGACAAGTTTTTGACAAATTTTAGGACATTTCTCTAAATGCATGAGAAGGGTTTAAATACTACTAACTAAATCTAAAAATAATTTATTACAAAAATGTAGGATACGGTTTAAGTGACCGTCCTCATTTCAGGCAAAAATAAAGCAAAATTAATACTAACACTGAATCTAAAACTCCCCAGATGCGGGTTCTTAAGACTGCAATCAAGGCGATGGGACGGGCTATCAGTGAAGGCCACCTGCCTGTCATGCGCAGAAGCGCTATGTCCACATGGGGGAAGGGACATTCTCAGTGGCGCGGGTTATGGAATAAAGGAACGCAGCAGAGGAGCATTAATGCTTCGTTCACCTCCGCATGTGTAACAGGGCTCGGCTCCTCGGCTCCCATGAACGCCACAGTAATGGCGGGAGCGCCTCGAGGCAAATGTGGATGCAGTATTTATGGTTGCAACATGGGATTCACATTGCCAATTCAAGCTTTGTTCGGGTTTCTTCTGCTGCCTCTGGCACTGTTGGGAAAGAGCTCTGGCTTGTAGCCTCTGGTCATTCCCCCAATTGTGGTCGCTCCTAGCATTTTTCCATCTGTTTGGTATATGACTTTCGTGCAGGATCCTCGCCCGTCTAGTTGGTCTATTCCCCCGTCTGTGTTTGGTTTATTCTGTGTTTGGTCTATTCCCCCGCTAGAAGTCATTCCCCGACCTTGACAGCGAATGCTCAGCCGTCGAGGCACCTCCCGAGGTGGGTCCTCGCGCCCTCCAGTCGACGATGAGGCTTCCCATCATTGCCATTTCCATTGCCCTCACGCTGAAGGTGCAAGCTTTCTTCGGCCCAATCAATTTCTGGATGCCAACTCTCCTGGGTCCTCTTCCTCGCCCTCCTTTGGCTCAGCAATATTCACTTTTAACAGCTCTCTGAACCGTCCCCGGATCAGCGCCCATGTTTCGGTGCTTTTCATCGAGGAGGCCCAAGAAGAGGGCGAATCTAGCGCCCAACGGGAGACGGTGCCAATTGCTGATTCCACGAGATCCATGGAGACGCCCTCTGCAGATCCCGCGAAGGTAATGGAAAAGCCAATTGCAGGTTCGACGAGTGCTAGGGAGATGTTGTTCAGCCAGGATGAGGACGTTAAGATGGAACCTGTCCTGACTGCTAAGGAGGATGTCCAAGCTCAGGACTTGGAGGAATACAGGTGGTGCAGGATAGTGGAGAAGGCTCCTGAAGATTAATCTGCGGCTACTTCTCAGGTTATGCGTCCCGATAATGAGGGATTTTGTCAATTCTGATGTTTTTGGCTATGTAATTGTGTCAAAGCGTTGAGTAACTGTGTCAATGTTGTAGAGCATTTGTCTGTGTTCAGGGTCTGGGACTTTTTCTATGTGGTTGGATATTGGTCTATGTCAAATATTTTTTAGGCTCCCCTGCGCGGGAATGGTTTTTTTGACTCCTATGGCCCCCCTGCGTGGGAATGCCTAAAGGTTTGGTTCGTTCTCAATGACTGCAAATTCTGTTGTTCCACACTGCCATTACCTCCAGGTAGCTGGTTCTTTTTGTCAATAATGTTGTAATTGTTCTCTGTTAATGTAAATAATAGAATAGTTTTACTGAGAAAAAAAAAACACTGAATCTAAAACTAAAACTAACAACTAACTATTTGTGTATCTGTTCCTTGAAATTTCAAGCGTTCAACGTTTGCCTGAGGAGAGTAGGTTGGCCGACTCCTGACTTTAACTGTCCTGCAAAAATGGAATCAGCAAGAGTTGGCGCCATCTTTTCGGCAGAAATGATGATACATTTGAGAGTCATGCACTGGCTGTGTGGTTTTACCAAATACGCCCAGTAAGAATCCCAATTCAACTTAGTTAATATTTTGATTGATTCTGCCTTTTCTTGAGCCTTCTATCTCCAACCTATCTGCAGATGTTGTACTTTTGGTTTTAGAATTCAAGTTTTTCTTTTTTGCCTTTAGCATTCTTGTAAGGACTCTGGACACCACATATCTCCACAATGGTATGATATTGTCCACTTTGGGCCTAAGCCCTCATGGATTTGCTTTTGGACTTACCCCCAAAAGGCCTCATACCAATGGACATATTTGTCCATCCTTGTATACCCATGATCCTCCCCACTTCTAGTCAATGTGGGACTTTGGTCGTATACCCAACAATCCTCCCCTCGAACAAAGGACCATCGAGCCTCCCATCAAGCGATTATCCATCCGTCCACTCTCTACCAACCAGGATTCTCCGCTCCAATGCGTTGGAAACACACGCCTTACATGGAGCACCACCTGCCTCAAGAGCTTGCTCTATCCTAGGTCAACTCATCTTCACCGTGTTGGGACAAGGACACATCCATGAAGAATCCAGAGCACACCTCCTGTCTAACCGAGCTCATCCACGGACCCCATCGTGATATTACCGGGGCCCACCACCTTCGTTTGGCATTCCGAGGATTCATCCACTTGGCTAACTTTGGGGCATGGCTCTGATACCACTTGTAAGGACTTTGGATACCACATATCTCCACAATGGTATGATATTGTCCACTTTGGACCTAAGCCCTCATGGATTTGCTTTTGGACTTACCCCTAAAAGGCCTCATACCAATGGAATTTGTCTATCCTTATATACCCATGATCCTCCCCACTTCTAGTCAATGTGGGACTTTGGTTGTATACCCAACAGTTCTTTCCTACAAACTTCTGGACTTGCAGGTGACTGAGAAATTATAGGTTTTCCTTTTCAAGGGGTTTTACTCAGCGATGCACTAGCATCAGAAACTGCCTCCGTTTCTCGATCCGGGTTTCCTTGGTGCGATTTTCGCCTTTCACGCATTTTTTGTTAGAGGATATAAAGCTTGAATTTTGTGGAAATAATGACTCCGTGAGTTCTCAACCCTGAGTCTTAAATTATCTATTTGTGATGTCAGCGCTATCTAGTATCCATTTAACCATGTCCATGTATGGAATAATTTTGGGCCTCGCCGCTATCCGGTGCAAGAACGAGCAAGCTAGCTCTGTAATAGACGCCTCAGAAGACCCATGTGAACCTACAATAGTTGTAGCCTCCATAATTTTGGGATTTTCTTCCTCAAGTAGATTTTACATGCCTTCCCAAGTAGTAATACAAGCATCTTTGTTACAGGCGGTGTTTGTATATAAGGGCATCGTTTCTTTGCCTTCAGAACTTGGAGCTTTGCCCTTTTTTCCCGTAATATACTGAAAACTGCTTTGTGTAGTTCTCTGCTCTTCGTTCCTGCAGTTTACAAATGAGGTGAGAATAAAAAAAGGTGACGGGAAAGCTTTAAATTTCGAAGACATATAAAATATACCATCTTACATGAAATGGCTCTTCAATCAGAACAAAATCATATTTCATTAATGATTGTCAACTAACTCATTGATTAACATTAAAACGCATAACCAGGTCTCGATTTATGGGAAAAATATTTTTCGAACAACGAGCCCTAAAGATCTGTGATAAGGCTATTTGCGATTTGCTTCGAAATATCACAGATCGCTATATCGCAAAATGGTTGGATCGTATCATATGACAATCATCCATTAATGTGTTTTCTATGAGATGTGATTTGTGATATCCGCCATCGCATATCGCATATCGGCGATTTGAGGTATTTCAGTGTAAATAATGTTTGAAGCATGTGATGTGATGAATATTTTTAGTGTGTAGTTTCACATCGCGATCTCGCAATTAGAGAGTTCTGCTTGTAGGGAGGTATCCATTGCCCTTTTTGCGATGCAATATATTTTTTAAGGAATGATCTTATCCTAACTTATCATAAAACTTAAGCTTTTTAGATTTTTTGAGGGTATTCTCCTAAGTTTATGATAGTAAGTTTTATTGAAAAAAGAAATACAAGCACTAATCGATTTTTTAGTTTTTTATAAGGGTCCCCACTTATTTAGTATTAGTGATAAAACTAAATGAGAAGGGGGGTTGTTGCTGGCCACAATAGGATGGTAGGGGGTAAACATCCAATTCTTGATCTTGAACTTTATGGTGAGATTTCGAATAATTTTGGAGGTGAATTGAGTCTCTTGATCAGTAAAAATTTATCAAGGTATGCCAAATTGAATAAAGATTTCTTCATACTGAAATCAACCATTGTCTGTTTAGTTGCCTTTGATAAGGCCTTTTCCTCCCCCCACTTGGTTACATAATCATTACATACCAAGATGTACGTATTTTTCCTCAATGGGGATTAATTGGCCTCGCAAATTCAAGGGCCCACTTCTCAAAGGGCTCCAACATAATCTTTAGCTACAAGGGAATCTCATCAGATTGCACTAGTTGCCCCATCCTTTGACACTTGTCGCAGCTCCTAACATATTTCTTGGCATCCTTGAAAATGGCAGGCTAGTAATACCCTTGTCACAAAATATTGTTTGTAGCCCTTTTATCTGCAAAATGTCCTCCACAAGGCTCATCGTAACAACCCTTCAAAATGTCATAAACTTCATCATCTTGGACACATCACCTAATCACTTGATTAAGCCTAGTTTGAAATAAATATCCTTGAATCCAAGAGTATTTAGCACTATACTTTATGACTTTTTATCACTCTCTAGGAGACAAATGTTTTGGAATTCTTCCTGCAACCAAATAGTTAGCAATATCTGTGAACCAAGGTACTTTATTAGACAAAGCAAACAAGTGTTCATCAAGAAAAACATCTTCTACAGAATCAAACTTATCTTCATTATAAAGCCTTGATAGGAAATCAACAATAACATTTTCTTTTCAAGGTTTGTCAATAATTGTAATGTCAAATTATTGCAGAAGAAGTAACCATATGGTCACTCTATCAATGATCAATGTGCACAAACATAGGATAAACAGTAACGTAATTCCAAAATTTGTTGATGGCATGGAATACAACAAGGAATTCCTTTTCAGTGATTACGACTACCTCTCATGGAAATGGTCATAGATGAATGACTTTCTTAACGCAGTTGAATCCCAAAAAATGATATCTAAGGTAAATACCAACAGAGGCCTTGAATAATGGGAGCAATGGAGAGTTTTTGTTTAAGTGTATCAAAAACTACTTGACATTGCTCACTCCCGGAAAATTCTGCAGCCTTTGTTAGGAGATGGAAAAGGGGAGAAGCTATCTTAGTAAAATTTTCTATAAATCTATGATAGTGTCATGCATAAACCAAGAAGTTTTCAACATCCTTTTGCATAGTAGGGATAGATAGCTTTATAATGGCGTCTATCTTAGAAAGGTCCATTCTAATTCCCCCACTTGAAACATGGTGTCCCAAAACATTCCCTTGATTAAGAAGCATCTGACATTTTGCATCACTAAGAGTGAGATTAGTTTCTTGACAATTCATTAGTAATTTTTCCAAGTGTTTAAAGGCTTCCTCAAACGTGTTTCCATAGATAGCTAAGCCATCCATATAAATTTCAACACAATCATGGATTAAATCATAAAATATTCCAAGGACAACTCATTGGAAAGCAACACGAACATTACATAAACCAATCATAAGTACTTGGTATGCATATGTTCCCCATGGACAAGTAAAGGTAGTCTTTTCTTGATCCTCAGGGGCTATTTAGATCTAAATATAGCCACTGAACCCATCAAGAAAAGAGAAAAAAATATTTCATGCTAAGGTATCCAAGACTTGGTCGATTAAAGGTAATGGGAAATAATCTTTCAAGGTATCCTTTTGCAGTTCACGATAATAGACTTATATTCACCACTTCTCATTTTTCTTAGGGACAACAACCAAAGAGGAAACCCACTTGATGTTGGAAATAGGATAGATAAAGTTGGCATTAAGTAGTTTCTATAGCTCTTCTTTCATAATTTCCTTTAGAGAAGGGTTCATCCTCCCATGAGGTTGCTTGACTAGTCAGGCATCCTCCTTTAAATAAATATGATGAGTACAAAGGTTAGGGAAGATACCCTTCATATCACTGTAATCCCAAGCAAAATCATTATTATTCCTTTGAAGCATTTCCACCAGTAGTCTTCCCAAGTTCAGTTACTCATAGGACTCAACTACCTCTACTCTAACCTCATTGGGGACACATATAAAAAAACACCAAAGAGTAAATTACTTTGATATCGTTGATCTGAATCATGTAAAGAACAAAATGAAGGTGAGAAAAATAAGTTGGAACATACATAGATATTATAGATGGCACAATATTATAGTGAAACCCAAATTCTATTAATGAATTAAATATAAAAGACTATAAAATGCAAAGCAATACAAACTAGAATTTGCAGCGAATGATGCAAAGGAAATGCCGTAAGGCATAGTGTGTGGAAGAATTTTGAAATGTGAATAGACTTATGCGGGTTTTTTTTGAAAGCAAGGGTCGATGATGCCGAGTTTTAATTTGAGGAAGCCATGCCGAAAACTATTGAAAAGGAATGCAAGTAGCTGCAAATATGCATTCAACCTGTTTAGAGACCTTTGTTTGTAGTTGGTAAAAATTGTGGAGTTAAAGGTGAAGATAAATGAATGAATCAATGCGAACAACAACCGGGCAACCATATTGATTTGGAAAGGGCTACTTAAGAAATCATTATTCAAATGGGAAACTAAATTAGTATGAAGATATATTGAAAACATGTATTATATTAATTAAAGTCAATTGATTTTTTCAATAGAATATGTTAAAACCCATTGACAATGAACTGGGTGTGAGGATATAAACTATCAAAATGGTATTGATCTTGAAACATCCCTTTTTAAGTTTCAAAAGGAAAACACAAATAGGTGCGAGGACATAAAATATCAAAATGGTATTTGATGTTGAAACATCCTTTTTTAAGTGTGAAATGGAAAATACAAATAGTGTATTGTAACATCCTTTTTTCAAGTTTGAAACGAAAAACACAAATAGTT
>APFE030586588.1:0-17315 GCA_000404065.3 Pinus taeda
TATAATTTTATTCATTTTGTTTTTCGCCTCCCTTAGGAATGATTCTGGAACGCTCCCAATTTATTAGCCCTAATTTAGTGAGCGATTTCTTGATTAATTTAATTGGCCTATTTACGCTGTGTCTATCAATTAATCCCTCTGGTTCATTCGTTTATTTCTGTCCTAACTTTAATCGCATGTTCTGCTGTACTCGACTATCTTCTGCTTTGCAGAAGACCCTTATTGACTGGGCATTTTTAGCCTCATCCTCAGAAATGTTAGCATCTCCACAGGATTTTGCTCGACGCATTTTGGAAGCCGAGAACTATTGTTGGGAAGATTGAGGCTACCTGATCCAAGATATTCAGTTCCCAACTTCGAATGGTGGGTTTTCAGAAGTGTTTATCTCTGGTAAATATTATCAGTATAAATTTATTTAAAGTGTGGTTTTAATAGGAATAGAGAGGAATCTAATTTATTTAGATTGTGGTTTTAATATGAATAGAGAGGAATCTAATTTATTTAAATTGTGGTTTTTATATGAATAGAGAGGAATCTAATTTTTTGGCATGTAAATTTTTTTTATGAACAAATATTATTTACATGTTTTGTGTAATTGTTTATAGATTTTTAATTTTTAATTTAGGGATTTATGGACTCAACAAATACTAAAATGTAGAATAAATCTCTCGGCTCAACAAAACACATTGCCATGCCCTCTTAAACACTAACTTAAATGACATATCTCTTTTCCATTTTCTTTATCTCTTTGCATTTGTTTATCAAATCTACTTGAATTTCCTTGGTCCCTCGAACGTCTTTGTCATTCTCGAGTTGGTTTATCAATCTCAATCTCAATCTCAGCATCGCTCTCACTTCTTTCTTTGTCTTCTTATTGGGCTTCTTTTCTGTAATATTCTTCGCCCACATGACCATCACCACTACCTTGATAGGTTTTAGAGCGGCCCAATATGCGACCAAACAAACCTTTCTCAGAGCCGAATCAAAGGGTTTGTTCATTCCATGACCCAACAGAAACGTGTCCGGATCTATACACTGCCAACTGTTGTTGGAATTCATTGGCAGAGACCGTATATTAAATTATTCCCGTTGGTATCCAATCACTCTTTATCCTCTTTCTCCCCCACTGGTATATATGTAGGAACTTTGGTCCTCGTGCCCTTTCACCTTCACCTGGGGACGTGGGGTTTGCTCTCTTCTGGCTATTGTCGCCGCTTTTCACACCCTACTCCAATCTACTACTCTGGGTACTAATAAATTGCCTGCCTTCTCGATATTTTTACTCTACTTTCCATTAACACAGTTTAACCATGTGATATTAAATTTCTCCTTTAATTAACCCTTCTGCATCCTGCGTATTAAATTATTTTTTCATTTAAATCCACCTATGTTAGTTTAACTCCAATCGGCTGTCTTCCATGACATTAATCTATTTGAAAATTCATCTGTGGTTTCCTATGTACGCTCAGCTGGTTCTTCATTAGTTTTAGCGTTTTGGGAATTCAGATACTAAATTTTTAAATTAAATCTTAAACCTATTTCATTTATTTTTTAATGCATTTATATTAAGTAGAGCCCATATTTTTGTAATTAAGCTGAAGGCAATTTTTTATTGTGAGGTTCCATGAGCTTATCTGATACGATGTTTCGGAAATGAGAGCATTTTTTTTGGAGACTGTCTCTCCTCTGTTTTTTTTTTAATTAATTAAACATTAGGGTATTATGCGGTTTGAGAATGTTTTTAGTTGGAAATTTAATTCATTATTATTTTTAATATTTTAAGTTGTGAGGCTCCATGAGCTCATCTGATACGATGTTTCGGAAATGAGAGCATTTTTTTTGGAGACCGTCTCTCCTCCTGTGTTCTTTTTTTTTTAATTAAACATTAGGGTATTATGCGTTTTGAGAATGTTTTTAGTTGGAAATTTAATTTATTATTATTTTTAATATTTTAAAATTATGACAAATTGCATTTATATTTATTTGGGTAACTTTTCTCAACGTCCTCAATTGAAATTGATTAATTTTATTATTATATTTATTTCAATTTTATTATTATATTTATTTATTTTAATGAATAGAAAAATAAATTTATTTTTAACTAAATATAATTTTATATTATTTACTGTAAAATTTAATCATTTATTAATTTATATATATATACGAACTTCTTAACTAACTCTAAATGATAAATTAAAAAACCCAATAGAAAGTATCGGAGAAAATTTAAACAGAAGATATGGATAAGGTAAATTGTTGATAATTTGTTTTGAAAATATTTCTCTCAAAAAAAGTGTATATATTCTTCATTGTAGAAAATTTCAATATCTTTTTCCTCTTTTATCCATTCCCCAGTGTGCATGTGGGGTTGACTCACGGAGTCCGTGTGTGGTCTTCTGTCTGAGTCAGAGTTTGAATCATGGGTTATGGGTATTTCAATAGTTATTACCTAAAACAAAAATAAATTTTATTTTGTTATTATCTCTTAGAGTGGTCATGAGATTTTGGCTTTAGGTACATGCTATATTAGTTTTTCTAATTTTTCTTATGAGAAGTAAATCTTTATATGGCTTATTTTTTGTTTTTAATTGAAATTTTGGAGGTAAAGATAAGAGTAACTATTTGAACTTTGTTTTATTTATCGTTGTTGTTCAAATTCTATTTGAATCAGCAATTACATGTATGCGAAGATGGTTGTGATTTTCTTCTTCTTAATCAGATCTACTCAATATAGCCTTACCAAATTTTTACATGTTTATCATATTCAATTATGGTTATTTAACCAAAATTTTAAAATAAAAATTTTAATTAACCCAATTGTATTAATATAACTAGCCTCCCATGGCACTTTCTATCTTCTTGGTTTCTAAGATCTCTATTTTTTTACACTTATCAAATGTGATTGAATTTCCACTTGATGATCAATCTCAATCTCAGCTTCACTTTCACTTAAATAAAAATTTTAATTAACCCAATTGTATTAATATAACTAGCCTCCCATGGCACTTTCTATCTTCTTGGTTTCTAAGATCTCTATTTTTTTACACTTATTAAATGTGATTGAATTTCCACTTGATGATCAATCTCAATCTCAGCTTCACTTTCACTTCCTTCTTGCTCATGGTCTTGGCCATCTATTTTATTTTTGTGTAATTGTTGAGGATAAATATCACCACCATTTTTTTTACACTTATCAAATGTGATTGAATTTCCACTTGATGATCAATCTCAATCTCAGCTTCACTTTCACTTCCTTCTTGCTTATGGTCTTGGCCATCTATTTTATTTTTGTGTAATTGTTGAGGATAAATATCACCACCATGAGCGTATTATGCGACCAAACAAACCATTCCTATAATAGATTTGGCGTTGAATCCATAACCCAATATAAACAAGTATTCCATATTGGCACATTTCCTACTGCATTTACAATTCCTTGACAAATCCCATTCCATGTTATTGCCATTGCAATCCATCTTCTTTCTCCAACTTGCTTTCAATTAAAAAATAATTTATTTATTCTTTGTTATATTTATTTTCAATTCAATACTATTTTTATGTACGACATTCGTATTATCCTGTGTACAACAAAGTTTAATTATCATAATTTAAATCCAGATCTCATTTTGTACTTATTAAATTTACCTATACATTTTTATTAAGTCTGTTTCGTTCGTCATAAATTATCATTTATGGAATCTAAGTCTGTCCATTGGACACGGTTGAATGTATAAAAAACTTATCATTTCTCTTGTTTTTATTAAATACTTTTATGTGTGCAGTTAAGAATAAAACTAATTTTGTTTTAAAAGGGAATGATTTTTAGGTGTAAAATGGGCTTTTTATTTTTATATTTTTCTAAATCCATTTATATTAAAACACATTTTTTTATCCATATCCACTATATCCTTTCCACTCAAACATAAAATTATGCAATCTTATCCTTAAACAATCTAATCTCGCAAATATGAAATGACCATATATAAAAGTATATAATTTTATGTCATGTCAATTCATATATATATTGGAACTTAGTTGAAAATTAATAATAAAACAATTGTTAATAAAAGTAGGTTGATTTATTTAATGAAAATAATATTGTGTGAGATAATTAATTAATAATTAATATTATATTTTTTAAGATTTTTAAAATTTAAATTACTTATATATATTTTTCATGTATTAAGAGAATTGTTATTTTAATTTAATAAAAATAAGTTTAGATTTTATTTCCTAAAAAGAATTTTAGGCTCATAAGAAAGTTAATAGTTTTTTTATTTTTCTTTGGAAAGAAATAGTAACTTTTCATTAACATAATGAAAATAATTACATTTTGTAAAACTATATTAAAAGTATGTTTTAGAGACATAAATTTCACTAATATATAAAGTTGATTCATGCATTTGTATGTGAAAATTAAAAAAGAGTATATCATAAGGAATTACAGATTTTTAAGGAAAACTTTAAAACAAGTTTTCATATGTAGTGATAGATATTGATGATGTATCACATAAATTGTGAAGGCAAATAAGAAAACAAAAGCATGTCATTGAAGAAAATCTAGTAAATAGTAAGGGGAGTTGCATCTAGAACCTCTATCTCAGTAATGGTCAATGATAAAACTCGAAATATTCACCATATGTTTGTCACTTGATGTACCACTACGCTTAATTCAACAATAGACCCTATTTAGAAAGGGACTCAAAATATTTCGAAATATTCACCATCTAGATGTCGCTTGATGTACCACTACCCTTAATCCAACAATAGACCCTCTTTAGAAAGGGACTCGAAATATTTCTAAATATTCACTATCTCGATGTTGTTTGATGTACCACTACCCTTAATCCAACAATAGACCTGCTTTAGAAAGGGACTCAAAATATTCACCATCTACATGTTGCTTGATGTGCCACTGCTCATAATCCAACAATAGGCCTTTGTTAGAAAGGGCATTTATTGTCTCATTTGATTCCCTATAAATATGTTGGCATGTGTAAAAATAAAAATAAAAATATAATATGTTAGTCTGATCTAAAAGAGGTGTGAGGACTTGATTTATGTAATGTGGTTCCCCTTTTGATAAATTCAATAACCAATTGTGAGTCACCAAAAATATAAATTTGTTTTCAATCCAATTCTAAAGGGTGAAGTAGCACAATATTTATAACTATCAATTATGCAAAGTTGTTTGATCCTTCTCCCAAACCCATCTTGATTTTGTAGTAATGATTTGGCTCAAGATAAAAGACTACACCACCTTCACACCTACTATTTTGTCTCTAAGAATCATCATTAAGACACAACCAAGGAATAATACAATTAGTGTGCTCTTTAAAGATCATTCAAGAATTTATGTCGGTGTTTTCTTGTGGAAAGTGTGAAAGAATAGATGAAACATAGGCAATCAATTTATCATGAGGAATCTATTTCTCTTGAAAAATAAGCCGATTTCATGCCAACCATATACCTTCATGCCACATATCACTGGTTTCCAGGTTCCCTATATGGGATAATCTGGAAAAGACTTTCTGAAGTATAATATTTGGAAAATTTGTGGTGAAACATGATCTTTATCACAACCATCCCAAGGTTCAAGACCCACCCTGAATCAAATGTTGTTGCCAATATTCCAAGCAAGTGAAGACCCAATTACTTAAGAAACATTTAGAATGGATTGCAAAACCAAAGATGAATTATCTTTATTTCAATTTCTTATTTAGTCCTCTACCAAATCATGAAAAATATTTTTTTTTTCTCCACCTCAATCCACAAATTCTTTAGACTTTTTTGGCCAATGGAGCTTTGGAGAAACAAGGAATATTTTTTAATCCACATCTACTAAAACTTTTTGGCATTGCAATTCCCTCCCGTTTAACGCGAGGTGTTGTAAAATGATCTTTTAACCATGCATATAGAAAAGATGATCAAACCTTTCTCATTATCTCCAAAATTCCATTTGAAATCCATGCTAAAGACATTTTGTAGTTAGGGATGGGCTCTAGCATCAATTTTATTAGAACCCAATGGCCTGATTTTCAAAACCATTTGAAACTCCAGTAGGTTAACCTTTTCTCTAGTTTTGTAATCAACCATCTCAAGTCAGGATTCATGTAATTATTTGGTTTTAAATAGAAGCCCAAATATTTCATACCCCAGCTTACATCTTTCATTTCATAGGGGAAACGATTGGCTAAAATATTTATATCTTCTTCATCTAGGTTTTGCATGGAGATGGTAGATTTTCTGAAATTTATTTGCATCCCATTTATAGTGACAATATGTTTCAATGTAGAAAATAGAATCAAGTACTTAACCAATGCTACTACTAGAATCATAAAGCATGCATATTTTACTAGAACAATAAATAAAACATCAACTTCTGAAACTACAATAATTGTGTTACCTTTGTTTGTGCTTCTAAATATTTTATTTGTGTTGGTCGATTTTTATTCCTTACGTTCTTTCTTCTAGACCCAACAATCTCTTTTCTTGTGACCTATTTTTTCATGGTGAAAACAACTAATTTTACTTAATATTGATTTGGATATTCCTCATAATATTTAACACCCCTATCTATTAGGTTCAATTTTCCTTCCATAATCACCTATGGCTAGATATTCTCCTCCCTAATTTTTTGCAACTGATTTATGTAGCAATTCCTCATTCCGTAAAATTTTTCTAATGTCGTCAAACTTTAGGGTCTCTGTAAGTGTTGAAGTGTTCATAGCTAATATCAAATTCTTCTAGATATCTAGCATGGAGAATATGAGTAGTATGGCTCTAATTTCATCATCTAGAACAATTTCAATGAAGGCAAGTCGATAGGTAATTATATTAAAGTTATTAAAATGCTTTGTGAATAAAATACCCTCTTTCATTTTGAGATTATACAATTTCTTTCTCAAGAAAATTTTGTGTGGTGTTGTTGTTTTCTCATACAAATCATGTAACCATGTTCATATTCTTTATGTTGTCTCCTCACAAGCCACATTGAAGTAGGCATTCTTTGATAAATACTACAAGATTGTAGTAATGGACTTCCTATCTCAAAATTTCTAATCTTCATTTTTCGTTGATAAGTGTTTTTTTACCACTCCTTGAATCAACAAATATCAATCCTTCAAAGCTAGTATATCCTACATTTCTAATTTACATCATGAGAAATATACCTATTTCAACTTCTCTATATAAATAATTGTAGTTGTTTAAGTACCTATGGATTTGATACCAATTGCTAAAAATTAAAATAGAGGAAAAACTAAACTTAAAATAAAATAGAATGATAATAGTTACTAATAGTACACCCAACAATGAAAAAAATAGTTGGAATAAGGTTAGTAACTTTATTTATTAGCGAGATCAATTACATAAGCCTTACCTAACTTACACATTTTCATACAAATCACCTCATCAAAGCTAAATAAATAAACTTGCATCTTCCCCATTCACTTAACACATGTTCACCTTGGCCTTTTTCCCATTACACATGAGGGCTTCTAGCATATTTATAGACTTTATCCCATGTGATAGCATGGGTTAATACCGCATGTCCAAAACCATGACTCATTTGAGTCCTTCCAAAACATTCCAGAAGCGGGAAGAAGTTAGGAAAATATGATATTAGTTTAATTTCATTTCTCGCATTTAACATGTTTTTTTTCCAAAGAAATTTTTTTGCTTAGGCCAAATTATCCTATAATGTGTTGTAAAAATGTACATTTTTTTTTTGTTTTCAATGGAATTTAATGATTTAAACTTAAAATTATGATTGTGTATTCTTTATTAATATGACATATATCTATATATGAAATTAGAGTTAAAATGATTGGTTCATATTTGTTTTATTTAGCCACCTTAAATAATGTGTAGATTTAATGTTTGATATTAAATTACAAGGGAAGAATGGGAAGTTATCAGAAAAAGAGGATGTTTAGCGGATTTTCAGGGGTGTTACAATCAATACATGTACATTGTTGATCACAACTGGCACTTAAATATCCTTCTTATCTAAGATTTCTTTATTGAAATGAGGCCCAGGAGGAAATCCTTTTAATGTTGGATGGGTTGCAGCTAACAATGAGGAACTTGGATCAATGAATTGGCCAAATTGATGTTCATTTGGGAACTCCCTTTGACTGAAGTTGCTCTTTGAAAGTGACAAGGGACCTATATATGTGGACACCACCACTTCCTCCAAGTATAAATCATGGGTTCTTATCAATCTACTGCATTTAGATATTTATGTCAATTTTTTTTTTCTATTTAAATTATAGTCGGGTGGCTCAATTACCCAATTTAATTTTTCGTTTGTTTGGTTGAACTTTATCAAACTCTATGTGTATATATTTCCAAAATTTTGGTTATTTCACTTTTCTAGTTTTACATTTGGTAGACCATGGCAAAACATCCAATTCCTTTAATATTTTTCTTTGAAATATCCAATAGAAATTTTTACTTTACCTAAAAAAATGCTATCTCACTATTGTGACAATTAGAGGGTTGAAAATTAAATGCACTCTCCCTTAGATTATCAAATATATACTCGAATAGCTTGGCGTTTTCAAAATACTTTTTCCACTTCCCAACTTCTTGGCCTTTTAAATCAACAAAACTATTGATTTTGGAATGCTTCTCTTAATTATTTTCAAGCATATAAATAAAACTATGAAAATTTCCAAATAATTTTCTACAATCTTAATGTATAAACCATTTTTTGGTTTTAGTGAATGTTAATCATCATCATCTTATATTTTTCTTTTAAGATAAATTAAAAATTGATTAATTATCATTTCAATATTTAACCTTAAAATAAATTTGTCTATAATTTTATAAAGAATATAAAATCTATAAGATACAAGTTCTTGATTTAGGTGTTCAGTATTTAATATTAGAATTATTTGTTGGGTTTATATAGACTTACTATTTAATATTACAATTATAAAACTTAATTAATAGAAATATTTTGTTTATTTAATTTGAATAGTATATAAAATTAATTTTGATTGAGATATGGTCCATTAAGCTTTGGATTAATTGTAAATGAGCGTTTTGTTAAAGTACTCCATGAAAAATGTCATCAATTGGAAATTCAAATCCCTTAGGCTAAAAAAATAGTTGCGACAGAAAGATAAGTCAAGATCTATAATAATTAAAATATATATTAAAATTATTTGTTTAGTGGCACAGTCTATTAATTTCTTTGTTTTATTTGTGCGGTGAGTTTCCATTTTGTACTGCTTTGAACCCTTTGATCAATTATTAGACGATTATTAAAAAGTATTAGTTCATTGGATCTTACGGCTTAAACTATCAATTAGATTCCTTGATCTTAACTGAATATTGCTCTGAACCGTTTGATCAATTGTTAGCAATTAAAAAGTATTAGTTCATTGGATCCTACGGCTTCAACTATCAATTGTATTCCTTGATCTACGCTACTTAACTGAACTTCTTGAACAACGGCTGAAACTACCTATACCTCGACGTTATGTAATGAAGAAAATACGATGTTGAAGAATTTATATCGGGTTGTACATTTGAGCGGATTGGATTAGCTATATGAACCATTAAAGATCAGTTTTCTATAGCATATGGGTGCAACGATGTCTCAATCTCTACCTCGCCACTGCAAATTCATGACATTGCTGCAAACCGGTAGCTCTATTTGCTGCGAGACTCTGATTAGGACTTTAATTCAATTCAAGAACATCAATTTCCACACAAGTATTTTAATACTTGTAAAGTTAAACCAGAAATGGGAAACCAAGACTCTTTGATGCTTTTCCTTCTCTGTTTACCGCATTAATTTACCTCGGTTCACCGCCGATAGAAATTTCCGCTGATCTGTTTATTATGATTCAAAGATTTCAATCTCTATATTAAATGATGAAGCTGTGCTAAAGGATTGTTTCGCGAAGGATCTTAATAGTTTTACCCCAAATGACTTCCAGCTCCATGGTAGAGTTCTGAAATATCCTGCAATTCCTCTCCTTCCAAATCATCCAGAGGGAGAATCCAGAGGTGCGTTCCCAGGCGCGTCGAACAACTTGACATTGATAGGCTTCTGTATTCCATTGAAAGACAACATCCTTGAATTCGCGGGGGGCGTTTTCAGGCTTACCAAAGGTTCTTTTGGCATTTATCCACAAGGTCTTAGCAAAGGGGCAGTGGAGAAGCAGATGATCTCAGGTTTCCTCCTCCAGTTTACACAGGCAGCATCTCGAAGGGCCAATAAAACCTTTCTTTTGAATTCGGTCCCAGGTGAGGATTTTGTTTTTTGATGCCAACAAGATAAATATGGAAACTTTAGGCCACCAATTACTTTCCCAGACTATTCGCCAGTCTGGGGTTGAGTCGTTGCCAGGTTGAGTCGTTGCCAGGTTGATCTGAGGTGAGGAAGTATGCTTCCTTTGTAGTGAATGATCCCTTCATGGAGTTTCCCCATCGGAGAATATCAATGCCAGTGCGGGCTCTAATCTTGCGAGACGCCACCTCCTTCCTGAAGGTAATTTTCTGTTCCAGACTAAAGTCCCCTTCCCATTCCTCTAGATCCACCCAAGTCCTCCACTTTTCATCTGGGTTATTTGCTTTCCAGTAATCTCTGACTAAAGATGTGTTTCTTCCAATTCGGTCACGAACCTGCTGAAGGACTTGAATGGTGCTTAAACGAGCCTTCTGATGCCATTTATCCTCCCATAAGTGAGCTTCCTCTCCGCCTCTAATTTCCCAGAAGGCATGCTGTTCTACCAAATCCCTGTTCAACCGAGCCAGGTCCCAGACCGAAGATCCTCTAGGAGTATCCTTTTGCTTTAGGATTTCTACTGTTGACTCAGGCATATTGTATTTAGCTTTCCATATAATTTTCCACAGGTCATTGCCTCCCCTAAGCCATCTCCACCAGAGCTTAGCTCCCAGCACCTTATTGAGAGTCTCAGGATCGCGCAGCCCCAGACCCCCTTTCTCTTTTCTTTCCGTTAATTGACCCCAGGAGACTAGGGCCCATTTTTTCTTCTGATCCACTCCTCTCCATATAAAATTCCTAATAATCTCCCTAATCTTTGCACAAATACCTATAGGAGCTGCCATTATTGAAAGAGGGTAAACAGGTATAGCTTGGAGGATAGATTTGGCTAAAACTATGCGACCAGCAATATTTAATGATCTGAAGGCCCAATTTGCCACCTTAGTGCTCAACTTATCCAGAATTCCTTGCCAATTCTTCATCTTTTTGGATGAAAAGTCCAAAATGTTGCCCAGGTATTTGGTAGGAAGCTCCCCGCATCGAAAACCCAAGAGCCTTGTAAGGTGCGCTTTGACCTGCTCCACCGTGTTAAATATGAATACCCGAGACTTGTCTTTATTAATTTCCAAACCAGAAGCCTCCGCAAAAATATCCAGGATTTTTCGGAGATGTTTTACCTCTTTAACTGTTGGTTCGCCAAACAACATGATATCATCAACAAATTGCTGATGAGTAAGACAGAGATTATGACCCCAAAGCTTAAGACCTTTGATTTTACCTATTTCTATTTCTTTCTTAATGAATATCCCCAGACCTTCAGCAGCTAGAATGAACAGGAAGGGGGATAGAGGGTCCCCCTGGCAGAGACCTCTAGAGGCAGAGAAAGTTTTCGAGGGAATCCCATTCACCAGAATGGAAAAATTTGGGGATGAAATCAGATTGTGAATCCAATAAATCCACCTCCTACAAAAACCAAAGCTTTCCAGGACTTTACCCAAATAGTTCCAGTTTAAGCGATCATAAGCTTTTGACAGGTCTAATTTAATCATCATCCCCTTTTGATGCTTGATTTTTAAGGAGTGAATGACTTCTTGCGTGACCACCAGACCATCAAGGATCTGCCTTCCCTCAACAAAACCAGTTTGTTCAGCCGAAATTAACTTATCCAGCAGAGGTTTTAAACGTTTAGCCATCATAGCAGTTATAATCTTGTAAATAACATTGCACAATGCTATGGGCCTAAAGCCATTAGCATCTTCCCGATTATCACTTTTAGGGATTAAAGCATAGAAAGTGGAGTTAAGTGCAGGCCATACCTTTTGATTCATCCTGGATTCTTCAACCACCTCTACAATCTCTTTTCCCAGGAAGTGCCAACCAGCCTGGAAGAAGTCTACAGTAAACCCATCAGGGCCAGGAGCAGTACCTTTTTTCATTGCTTTTACCGTTTCCTCAATCTCTTCTAGGGTGGCAGCTCTCATAAGCGCTTTATTTTGGTCTTCAGAGACTAAACAAGGGATGGTAAAGCAAATCTCCTGGATTGCCTGCATTCTATCAGCTTGAGGTTCCTTTAAGATTTCCTTGTGATGATCAATCAAGATCTGTTCAATTTCAGCTTGCTCAATCACTCTGTTTCCATCCTTATCTTTGATAGATAAAATCCTATTTCTCTGTCTGTGCTTAATCATAGCTTGATGAAAGAACTTAGTGTTTCTCTCTCCCTCCCTTAACCACTTTATTCTCGATTTCTGGCGCCACGGGATTTCCTCTTGCTTCCTTCTTTCTTCAAGTTGGCCAAGAATTTATCCTTCCTTGCTGATGCTTTCCTCTGTTCTTCCTTCCAAAATCATTTTCTGTTGTATAGATTCCATTTCTTTTTCCAGATTTTGTTTGTCTTCCATAATATTACCAAATTCCTGCTTGTTCCAGCTTTTAATTTTCTCTTTCAGATCTTTGAGTTTGAGTTGGAACAAGCGCATTTTCCCTTTGCACTGAATTGTGCTTTGACACCACCATTCTTCCAATTTTTTGATAAATGATGGGTCTCTTAGCCAGAAGGACTCAAACCGAAAGGGTCGTTTTCCATGGCGTACTTTGATATCCACCTCAAGTTTGATTGGCCAGTGATCAGACCCCAGGGAAGGAAAAATCTGTGCTTCGACAAAGATATCTTTATTCATGATACTTTCAGAAACAAGGAAACGGACAAGCCTGGAGGCAATTTGATTCTTACCCCCCCTCCTGTTATTCCAGGTACAAATCCCATTTATAGTCTGAATGTCTACAAGCCTGAGATCATCAATCAGGGCATTAAATCTCTCGATAAGGTGATCTGTCTTCCTGATTCCACCTTTCTTCTCCTCCAGAGATCTAATTAGGTTTAAGTCGCCCCCAATAATCCAGTCAACATCTGGATATAACCTACGAATGCTCTGAATATTTTTTAGGAAGTTTTCTTTTTCTCCAGGAGCGGAGGGTCCATACACTCCTGAGATAACCACTTGCTCTCTCGTTCCAACTATTCTACCAAGGCCAGTAAGGATTCTACTCATACTGGTCCAGCTACCTAAGATAATATCATCCAGGTTCCACAAAATTGCAATACCCCATACAGACCCAATGGCATATTGTCCCATAACTTCATAGTGCATTTTATTCCTGACCATGAGTTCTTCAATCTGCTGTACCGAGATTTTTGTCTCCTGCAGAATCATAACACTTGGCTTTTCTTTTTTCATCTTTTCTCTTAAGTACCTCTGTTTACCCTTGCTATTCAGACCCCTAATATTCCAACTGAGCACAATCATTTAAAACTTTTGGAGAGAGGGGAAGAATACCTCCGACAGAGGTATCACTTTGCCTGAGTTAATCAAGGCTTCTCCTACCATCTGAATAGTTTCAATCAGCGGTTTCCTTCCTCTCTTGCTGCTACTTTTGCCAGAACCATCCATTCCCATCTGTCCAGTCCCTTGGTCAAGTCCTGTCATTATCTGCTTCTCTGCGGTCTGTCCTTTTTTTTCTTTGTACTTCTGAAATACTTCCTTATACAGTTGTTTTTGTTTCTCAGGTATGAATCTGCTATCTAAATATTTCCATTCTTGGATTAACTGCTTCAGGATTCTTTCTTCTTCAATCTCCCCTTCAGCTTGAGTTTCCACCTCCATCGGGGTTTGTATTACCAGATCTTCCACTTTTCCTTCCTGCTGTTCTACAGAACTGCCTCCTGGGTTTACTGCCTTCTCTTTATTCTCTCCTGAAGTGTCCATTGGAGAGTTCTCTGGGTCCTCATCATCTTCCAGATTAACTTCATACTCTTCATCTTCATTCCGGAGAGCCTGAAACTTATTTTGGCTGATTGAACTACCCTCTTTTCTTTGGGGTTGAGGTTTAGTTTTTTCTTGGTTTTGTCTCCTTCTTCTTGTAACCTGTTGAAAACCTTTGTCCATCTCCTCCATTTTCCCTGTGTTTTTCTGCTGCTCCTCTTGGCTTCTTCTCTGTTCCTCCTCTTTGTTCAATGGGCATTGTCTAACAAGGTGCCCATATTCATGGCACTTCCGACACCTGAAAGGGATGTGTTCATAATCTACTGGTTGCTGCCACACTTCGTCATGATACTCCACCTCCACATGGTCTGGGAGGGGTTCGGCTAGGTTCACGTAAACACAGATCCTTGCACATGAGTTATACTTACCTCGCCGGGTAGCTTCTGCCGCTTTGACAAAACTTCCAATCGAGTTTCCTATTCCCTCCAGAATTTCAGGATCCCAGAATTCATCAGGGAATCCAAACAGCCTAACCCAGAGTGGGGCTTCCAACAACTTTTCTTTTTCTGGGTTATATCTCTCCTCCCAGAATTTCATAAATAAGCCCGCATTATTCATGAAATACGGTCCTCCTTCAAAGACCTTGTTTCTGTCCTCCAGGTTTGTGAAGATGGCTGTGAAAAACCCTTGGGCTCCCAGTTTTAGATCAATCTGACCCCTTGGTTTCCACTTTTGATCAATCCACCTGTAAAGCTCTTTCTCCGATGGCCAATATCCTATAAATTTGCAGATCAGGGCGTGATCTTTCATGTAGCTGTTGTATTCCTCCAACTTGTTATTGGGGATAACCACTACAACAAAACAGGCAATGTACGCCAGATTTAGCACCAGATTTTAGTGTATTTTTCTTTCCATTGGGATGATCAGCTTGGTGCTAAATCTGGCTCTATTGTACAATTTTTAAAGCGTCCTTTTTTGCGCCAAAATTTGCATCTTTTTTTTACGACAAATTTTGCATCATATTTTGCACCAATATTTGCATTTGGTTTTACAATAGGTTTTTCTTCTAGTTTTGTGCCATTTTTTGCATCTATCTTTCCATCATTTTTTGATCCATGATTTGTGTCATTCTTTGTTTCTATTTTTGTGTTGTAATTTGCATCGAGTTTTACACCATCTTTTGCATCTGATTTGGTGCCTTTTTTGCATCGCGTTTGTGCCAGTTTTGCATCTAGTCTTATGCCATTTTTTGCTTCTAATTTTGTACTCATTTTTACATCTATTTTTGCATCAATTTTTTTGCCTTTTTTACACCATTTTTGGCATCTAATTTTGCACCATATGTTGAATCTGATTTAGTGCCAAAATTTTCATCCATTTTTGCACCATTTTTTTCATCCAATTTTTCCTTTCATTTGTCTCGCTTTTTTGCATCCTATTTTGCACCTAATTTTGCATCATTTGTTGCATCCAATTTAACATCATTTTTAACAACATTTCTTGCATCCAATTTTGCATCCTTTTGAGCATCTAAATTTTCACCCTATGTTGTACCATGTGTTGCATCCACCTTTGAATCCCATTTTGTGTCTAATGTTACGTTCAATTTTGATCCATTTTTTTCATCTATGTTTGAATTTGTTTTCGCACCAAGTTTTGAATCATTTGTTGCACCTCATTTTGATCCAATGTTGCATCCAAATTTGAGCCATTTTATGCCCATTCTCGCACCATTTGTTTCTACCTTTATGTCCAAATTTTCACCATTTTTATGTCCAAATTTGCATCCTTTTTGGTGTCTAATTTTGCATCATTTTTGACATCCAAATTTGCATCCTTTTTTATGTCACATTTTGTGTCCACATTTGCATCTCATTTTGCACCTAGATTTTAGTCTGAATTTTCATCTAGTTATGCATCATTTTTGGCATCCTTAGTTTCACCCTTTTTTAGTCCTATTTTGCTTCTTGTTTTGTGTCTTTTCTTACATCCTTTTTTCACCCAAATTTTCATCCTAATTTTACACCATTATTTGCATCCTCATTTTGGTCTCCATTTTTACATCCTTGTTTGCGCCCAATTTGGTATCTTTTTGTATGCCCCATTTTGTTCCCTTATTTGTGTCTAGTTTTACACCCTTTTTTAATTCTACTTTAAAACCCTTTTTGTCTCATTGTTTGCATCTTGCTTTAATGGCTAGCTTAACATCCAATTCTACTCCCAATTTTGCATCGATGGTTACATCCACTTTTGGCTTCTTGTTTAGAGTTTTACTTTTACTTCCATTTTACTAATTTTATTACATAGTGAAATATATTACAGTTTCTAAATATCATTTTGCTGTAAGATTTAATGCACAGTTAGATGAACATAAAACCCTCTCAATTTATCCTAGAAACCTAAGATAGACTGATTAAGAGAAAGGTTGTTTCAGGGTTGAGGATTCTTAGTAGATCAACATGTAGAGTATAGATTAAGAAAAGACGAATGAATTCATGTGAGTCCTTGCATGTAGGTCTTGTTGGAGTTTTTAGTGTAGCTGGGAAGTGCTCCTAGATAGCTCCAAATCTTAGTCCTACACAAAAGAGAGAGAACAAACAAAAATTCACAACATAATATCTTGATAATTGGAACTATCATAAACATAGAAATATTACTGCATAAATAAAAATAAACTAAAATCCCATACATTCATTAGTTAAATAGGATAAGTAAATAATGAACAACTCCTAGCTCCAAAACTCTCCCTCCAAATATAGATTTAAGCAGCATGACAATACATGAATTCCCATCATTTCCTCAATGGCCAAGCCTCCAATATATAGGAAAGTGAAGGCTATGAAGATTTCCCAAATTCCTCATTATTTCAATTTTGGCAAAATCTTTTGGGTGAATAATGTTTCCTCATATAAAAATGGCATTTTCCACTTTTTAGATGCTTTTGTGCTTAGGAAAAAGCTTCGCCGTGCTTTATGGCTCTTTCCCACTTTTGTATGCTTTTAGTTTTTAGGAAAAACCTAAAGATGAGGATAATAGATCACATTCCACCATATGAGTTTCCGAAAGTGAAGAAGAGTGTCAAATTCTAATTAACTTGAGCTTTTTTCCTCGCATTAGAGGAATTTACATTTTAAAATGTTAACATTGAATTTCCATGTCATAATGTGTAAGCCAATCAAAATCCTTTAAAATTTAAAAGACACATAGGTGCGACTATGCAGTGGATTTTTTTTAATAATATAACTTACTTAATTTATCTGCCCAAGTGACCCAAAACTATATTAAATATTAAAAATAAAATTATTATC
>APFE030586588.1:31368-47026 GCA_000404065.3 Pinus taeda
AACATATCTGGGCCTCTTCTGAGCTCGAGGTAGGCACTTCCCTTTCATCCTTTTCTGCCAAAGGTTACCCATGACAGGGGCATTGTTTTCCTGTTGATTCTGCTGTATTCCACTCATGCTATTCTCTCCCGTCACTACATTCTTGAAGGAGGGGATCTCTCCCCTCCCCGAAGTGTTTTCCATTCCCTCTCAGCTCCTATCTCAATAAAAATATTCTGACAAAAGCAGAGAAGATGCTTCTTACCTGACGGGCTGAACTCCCGCTGCGCTGTACCCTGCCCCAGTCTATCGGCTGCACTGCTTTCTTCCTCATACGGTGCTGGCCTGCACCGTCAGCTATTCATCTACGGCCTGAAACCCTAGCAGACTCTCCCGTCTGCAACCCTAGCGCCCATCGATCATCCGATTTAACTTTGTAATTATTAATATCATGTTATTATTTTATTAAAAAAATTCTACTTATAAATCAGATATTAATAAGAAATAGATCAAGTTTGTTTCATGTGTTATATGTATATCTATATTTTTTTCCTATTTTTAAAATAAATTATTATTTAGTAAAGTTTTTTTTATTTGATTTTTAATGATAATAGATGTAAATATAGTTTTTTGCTAAATTAATTTATGTAGTTACATTTAAAGTTTACCATTTTTATGTTTTCTCAACATATTTTTTTGGTAGAGTTTGTCTAAAATTGGTAGAGAATTGTTGGAATCACAATTTTGAGTTGTGAACTCTTTACAATCCGAGTGTCCTAAAAGTTTTTCATGATATTGAATGCATACATATAGTCAACAAAAACATTTTAAACAATAAAAGATAATGATTCCACCAAAAAACTCCAAAAGATATAATATATGGAAAACCCTTAAGTTAATAAATCATATTAATCATATTTATTTTGTCTTTTTCTTTCTAATGTGTTTGTCAATGCATAATGAACCTAAAAGCCTTGGGAGAACTTAAATTGTGTGGAATTCATAACCAAATAACCCAATATGAGGGAGATGTTGTCACGTGATCTTACATTTAAAATAATAAAATAATATTTACACTAACAAATCAAAAGTACTAATAACAAAGGAAAGCAATGTCCACCATAAATGAAATACTTTAACCTCCTCCTTAACAAATTCATTAACTACTTAATATGAATTCTACAAATGACATGTAAAAATAATGTTTTTGATACCACATGATGAGTAATTCATTCTATGTTTAGTTGACATGTAATATTTAAAACTAAAATGTATTAATGACAAACATATAAATAAAAAAATTTATATCAAATTTAATTCAACATATAATAGAAATTTAGTATTTCTGTCATGTTTAATATGGTGTTGACATGTTACATTTAAAAAATCTTACTAACAAAATAATTCTATATATTATACAAAACAAGTGAAAATAAAAAATTGCACTCCTTGTTGTGAAGTCACCAGTTAAATTCCCCACCCCACCCCCATACACGTGATATATTGCACATGATGAAGATGTAGTCCTGCAAGCTTACCAAAAAATTCTTATAATTAGAACATTAGTGTAGATCCATATTAGCTCCTCATTTATAAAGAACCAAAAACGAATCAAATGTCTTGTGTAAATTTTTCCTCAACTTTTGCTCTCAAAGAAAGTTTACATATTTCTATATTCAATCCCTTAAGCTTTGTAGATATAGAGGTAAGATGGATCTTGGATGGTCTAAATTTCCATTAGAATTCACACCTAAATGTATTTTTATTTTTATATTTTTCAAAATCCATTCATATGAAAACACACCTTTTTATCCATATCAACTATATCTGTTCAACTCAAACTTAGAATTATGCTATCTTGTCTTTAAACATTCTACCCTCGCAAAAACGAAATGACCATATACAAAAGCATATAATACATATATAACTTTATGTAATCTCAATTCATATATATATATAATTAATAATAAAATAATTATTAATAAAAGTAGGTAGATTTATTATATTTATTTAATGAAAATAATACTGTTTGACATAATTATTTAATAATTTATATTAAAAAATTTAAAGATTTTTTTAAATTTTAAATAAGTTTCCTAAAATATTTTTCCTTTAGCCAATATGAATTGAAATTAAAAGGATTGGCTCGTTTTTTCCTGCTTGCCTTCAAATCAAGAAAAGTTGGAAAATATTCTTACTTCAGGTACACGATATTCTTACTTCATTTGATTTCTGGTATGAGAAGCAATTTCTTGAGAGTGATGAAGATCGCAATTGCCATTTGAGATATCTTCTATATCTCGTTGATAATGTTCAAGCTCTGCTTAAATGTACAATTCCAGGTATACATTGATGGCTCTGGCTCTCTTCTTGTCGGTAGATTAACAAGGTCTACTAAATATAGCTTTTCGTTGACTCCATTTTTATATGTTTAAAATATTTAATTGCATCATGATAATTAAATCAAGTGTCTCGTTTAACCCCACTGTGTTAGTTTTATTCGCCTCCCTTAGGAATGATTAGGGCAATCTCCTAATAGATTAACCCTAATTTAGTCACCGTATTTCTTGATATATTTAGCTAACTTGTTTACCGCATGTCGATCAGTGAATCCATCTGGTTCATTCCTTTGTTTCCTTTGCTCTGCTCTAATCGACTCTGTTCTGCTTTGCCTGAAGAACCTTATTGACGGTGGTGCAATTGTACCGGGTCTTCCTAGCCTCGTGCTGATTTAGGGTTCTCCATGAATTTCCTTAGATTCAGGTTTCTTCTTGATGCATTTTGGAAATTGGGAACCATTGCTGGCAAGCTTGAGGATACCAGATCTAGGATCCTCGGCCCCAACCTCGAATGGTGGGTTCTGAGCCGTGTTTACTCCACCTGCAAGCAATACATGGCACGGCACATTAACATGAATTGCATATCACTTTTCCCTTTCCTTGGTCTCTGAGATCTCTTTATCTTTTTAAAGTTATCAAATGTGTTTGAATTTCCAGTTGGGTGATCAATCTCAATCTCAGCATCTAAAAAACTTATCATTTCTCTTGTTTTTATTAAATACTTTTATGTGTGCAGTTAAGAATAAAACTAATTTTGTTTTAAAAGGGAATGATTTTTAGGTGTAAAATGGGCTTTTTATTTTTATATTTTTCTAAATCCATTTATATTAAAACACATTTTTTTATCCATATCCACTATATCCTTTCCACTCAAACATAAAATTATGCAATCTTATCCTTAAACAATCTAATCTCGCAAATATGAAATGACCATATATAAAAGTATATAATTTTATGTCATGTCAATTCATATATATATTGGAACTTAGTTGAAAATTAATAATAAAACAATTGTTAATAAAAGTAGGTTGATTTATTTAATGAAAATAATATTGTGTGAGATAATTAATTAATAATTAATATTATATTTTTTAAGATTTTTAAAATTTAAATTACTTATATATATTTTTCATGTATTAAGAGAATTGTTATTTTAATTTAATAAAAATAAGTTTAGATTTTATTTCCTAAAAAGAATTTTAGGCTCATAAGAAAGTTAATAGTTTTTTTATTTTTCTTTGGAAAGAAATAGTAACTTTTCATTAACATAATGAAAATAATTACATTTTGTAAAACTATATTAAAAGTATGTTTTAGAGACATAAATTTCACTAATATATAAAGTTGATTCATGCATTTGTATGTGAAAATTAAAAAAGAGTATATCATAAGGAATTACAGATTTTTAAGGAAAACTTTAAAACAAGTTTTCATATGTAGTGATAGATATTGATGATGTATCACATAAATTGTGAAGGCAAATAAGAAAACAAAAGCATGTCATTGAAGAAAATCTAGTAAATAGTAAGGGGAGTTGCATCTAGAACCTCTATCTCAGTAATGGTCAATGATAAAACTCGAAATATTCACCATATGTTTGTCACTTGATGTACCACTACGCTTAATTCAACAATAGACCCTATTTAGAAAGGGACTCAAAATATTTCGAAATATTCACCATCTAGATGTCGCTTGATGTACCACTACCCTTAATCCAACAATAGACCCTCTTTAGAAAGGGACTCGAAATATTTCTAAATATTCACTATCTCGATGTTGTTTGATGTACCACTACCCTTAATCCAACAATAGACCTGCTTTAGAAAGGGACTCAAAATATTCACCATCTACATGTTGCTTGATGTGCCACTGCTCATAATCCAACAATAGGCCTTTGTTAGAAAGTGCATTTACTGTCTCATTTGATTCCCTATAAATATGTTGGCATGTGTAAAAATAAAAATAAAAATATAATATGTTAGTCTGATCTAAAAGAGGTGTGAGGACTTGATTTATGTAATGTGGTTCTCCTTTCGATAAATTCAATAACCAATTGTGAGTCACCAAAAATATAAATTTGTTTTCAATCCAATTCTAAAGGGTGAAGTAGCACAATATTTATAACTATCAATTATGCAAAGTTGTTTGATCCTTCTCCCAAACCCACCTTGATTTTGTAGTAATGATTTGGCTCAAGATAAAAGACTACACCACCTTCACACCTACTATTTTGTCTCTAAGAATCATCATTAAGACACAACCAAGGAATAATACAATTAGTGTGCTCTTTAAAGATCATTCAAGAATTTATGTCGGTGTTTTCTTGTGGAAAGTGTGAAAGAATAGATGAAACATAGGCAATCAATTTATCATGAGGAATCTATTTCTCTTGAAAAATAAGCCGATTTCATGCCAACCATATACCTTCATGCCACATATCACTGGTTTCCAGGTTCCCTATATGGGATAATCTGGAAAAGACTTTCTGAAGTATAATATTTGGAAAATTTGTGGTGAAACATGATCTTTATCACAACCGTCCCAAGGTTCAAGACCCACCCTGAATCAAATGTTGTTGCCAATATTCCAAGCAAGTGAAGACCCAATTACTTAAGAAACATTTAGAATGGATTGCAAAACCAAAGATGAATTATCTTTATTTCAATTTCTTATTTAGTCCTCTACCAAATCATGAAAAATATTTTTTTTCCTCCACCTCAATCCACAAATTATTTACAAATTCTTTAGACTTTTTTGGCCAATGCTGCTTTGGAGAAATAAGGAATATTTTTTAATCCACGTCTACTAAAACTTTTTGGCATTGCAATTCCCTCCCGTTTAACGCGAGGTGTTGTAAAATGATCTTTTAACCATGCATATAGAAAAGATGATCAAACCTTTCCCATTATCTCCAAAATTCCATTCGAAATCCATGCTAAAGACATTTTGTAGTTAGAGATGGGCTCTAGCATCAATTTTATTAGAACCCAATGGGCTGATTTTCAAAACCATTTGAAACTCCAGTAGCTTAACCTTTTCTCTAGCTTTGTAATCAACCATCTCAAGTTAGGATTCATGTAATTATTTGGTTTTAAATAGAAGCCCAAATATTTCATACCCCAGCGTACATCTTTCATTTCATAGGGGAAACGATTGGCTAAAATATTTATATCTTCTTCATCTAGGTTTTGCATGGAGATGGTAGATTTTCTGAAATTTATTTGCATCCCATTTATAGTGACAATATGTTTCAATGTAGAAAATAGAATCAAGTACTTAACCAATGCTACTACTAGAATCATAAAGCATGCATATTTTACTAGAACAATAAATAAAACATCAACTTCTGAAACTACAATAATTGTGTTACCTTTGTTTGTGCTTCTAAATATTTTATTTGTGTTGGTCAATTTTTATTCCTTACGTTCTTTCTTCTAGACCCAACAATCTCTTTTCTTGTGACCTATTTTTTCATGGTGAAAACAACTAATTTTACTTAATATTGATTTGGATATTCCTCATAATATTTAACACCCCTATCTATTAGGTTCAATTTTCCTTCCATAATCACCTATGGCTAGATATTCTGCTCCCTAATTTTTTGCAACTAATTTATGTAGCAATTCCTCATTCCGTAAAATTTTTCTAATGTCGTCAAACTTTAGGGTCTCTGTAAGTGTTGAAGTGTTCATAGCTAATATCAAATTCTTCTAGATATCTACCATGGAGAATATGAGTAGTATGGCTCTAATTTCATCATCTAGAACAATTTCAATGAAGGCAAGTCTATAGGCAATTATATTAAAGTTATTAAAATGCTTTGTGAATAAAATACCCTCTTTCATTTTGAGATTATACAATTTCTTTGTCAAGAAAATTTTGTGTGGTGTTGTGGTTTTCTCATACAAATCATGTAACCATGTTCATATTCTTTATGTTGTCTCCTCACAAGCCACGTTGAAGTAGGCATTCTTTGATAAATACTACAAGATTGTAGTAATGGACTTCCTATCTCGAAATTTCTAATCTTCATTTTTCGTTGATAAGTGTTTTTTTACCACTCCCTGAATCAACAAATATCAATCCTTCAAAGCTAGTATATCCTCCATTTCTAATTTACATCATGAGAAATATACCTATTTCAACTTCTCTATATAAATAATTGTAGTTGTTTAAGTACCTATGGATTTGATACTATCGATTGTATTCCTTGATCTACGCTACTTAACTGAACTTCTTGAACAACGGCTGACACTACCTATACCTCGACGTTATGTAATGAAGAAAATACGATGTTGAAGAATTTAGCTATATGAACCGTTAAAGGGTTGTACATTTGAGCGGATTGGATTAGCTATATGAACCGTTAAAGATCAGTTTTCTATACTATATGGGTGCAACAATGTCTCAATCTCTACCTCGCCACTGCAAATTCATGACATTACTGGAAACCGGTAGCTCTATTTGCTGCGAGACTCTGATTAGGACTTTAATTCAATTCAAGAACATCAATTTCCACACAAGTATTTTAATACTTGTAAAGTTAAACCAGAAATGGGAAACCAAGACTCTTTGATGCTTTTCCTTCTCTCTTTACCGCATTAATTTACCGCGGTTCACCGCCGAGAGAAATTTCCGCTTAGGCATCAAAATGTGTCACAACACACTCTCTCTTCACAGTAAACCCCAACCCCAACTGGGTGCGTAGATTCGTTTCTTCCATTTATATGACAACGACTTTGAAATTATTAATATCATGTGGGTGCGTAGGTTCGTTTCTTCAATTTATATGACAACGACTTTGTAATTTTTAATATCATGTTTTTATTTGTTTCGTGTGTTATATTTATATTATTTATATGTGTATTTATTTTGTCTATTTACAAAATGAATTATTATCTAGCAAAATTTGATTTGATTTTATTTTGAAGTATAGCCGATGTTATATAGTTCGTTTATCTTTAACTTAAATTAATGACTTTATGCAATTAGAATTTTAGTTAAAAGGAAAAAATATAATGGAAGTTTTATTTTTTGCAAAATTAGCCTCCGTCGTCTTTGCAGGCAGGGAGCGCTATCGGATCCCCTTTGTAGGCAGGGACTGGATTGGGGACTCGTTGCTTTTCTTTTCTCTAACTTTGAAATATGATATTTTTTAGTCTGAATTGTCGGTTCTAATTTAGAGGCTGATTTCATCTAGGAGCCATAGTGCTGATCTGTTTATTATGATTCAAAGATTTCAATCTCTATATTTAATGATGAGGCTGTGCTAAAGGATTCACTTGTAAATTAATCTATCAACAAAGGTAAGGATGACATGCTCTGATTTGATGCAAAAAAATATATTTAGTGTAACTAAGAGAAGTTACACCACTGTTTATCCGAATTTGTGTAGCTATATTAATGGAGTGCACGAAGCGAAAAATATGAAAGTTATAGGATGGAAAAATCTCTCTCAGCAGTAAGCTTTTTGATGCAACTGTGTAATTATTAATATCATGTTTTTATTTTATTTAAAAAAAATCAACTTATTTATCAGAAATATCATTTATCCTTAAATTAATGGCTTTAACTAATTAGAAGGAAAAAAGATAGTATAGGTTTTATTTTATTACCAGATTAATTTATGTAGTTATATTTAGCATTTATTCTTTTAAAGGTTTTTTGGGCATATTTGTTTGTAGAATTTAGACAAAAATTTGGTAGAGATTTGGTAGAATCACAAGTTTGAATTATGGACTCTTTACAATCCAAGAGTCCCAAAGGTTTTTAAGGATGTTGGATGCATATATATAGTCAAAAACACATTTTAAGCAACAAAAGGTAATGATTCCACTTAAAATTGTTTCACATGATTTGATCCAAAAACTCCAAAAGATATAATATATAGACAACCCTTAAATTCTTAAATCACATCAATCATATTAATATTAGCTTTTTGTTTCCAATATTTTTATCAATGCATAAATATATCGTTCAACTTAAAATCTCTTAGAGAACTTCAATTGTGTGGAATTCATAACCCAAATAACCCAATATGAGGGAGTTGTCACTTGACCTTACATTTAAAATAATAAAATAGTATTTACACTAACAAATCAAAAATACTAATAACAAAGGAAAGCAATGTCCACCATAAATAAAATACTTTAATTTTTACCTTAACTAATTCATTAACTAGACGATGCACTAAACTCTAACTAGATGCGATAACACCTAACCCTAAACCTAACTAGATACATAAACCCTAACTAGACTTAGTTTCTTCAATTTAGATGATGCAACTTTGTAATTATTAATATCATGTTATTATTTTATTAAAAAATTCTACTTATAAATAAGAAGTAGCTCAAGTTTGTTTCATGTGTTATATGTATATCTATATTTTTTTCCTATTTTTAAAATAAATTATTATTTAGTAAAGTTTTTTTTGATTTGATTTTTAATGATAATAGATGTAAAGATAGTTTTTTGCAAAATTAATTTATGTAGTTACATTTAAAGTTTACCATTTTTATGTTTTCTCAACATATTTTTTTGGTAGAGTTTGTCTAAAATTGGTAGAGAATTGTTGGAATCACAATTTTGAGTTGTGAACTCTTTACAATCCAAGTGTCCTAAAAGTTTTTCATGATATTGAATGCATACATATAGTCAACAAAAACATTTTAAACAATAAAAGATCATGATTCCACCAAAAAACTCCAAAAGATATAATATATGGAAAACCCTTAAGTTAATAAATCATATTAATCATATTTAATTTGTCTTTTTCTTTCTAATGTGTTTGTCAATGCATAATGAACCTAAAAGCCTTGGGAGAACTTAAATTGTGTGGAATTCATAACCAAATAACCCAATATGAGGGAGATGTTGTCACGTGATCTTACATTTAAAATAATAAAATAATGTTTACACTAACAAATCAAAAGTACTAATAACAAAGGAAAGCAATGTCCACTATAAATGAAATACTTTAACCTCCTCCTTAACAAATTCATTAACTACTTAATATGAATTCTACAAATGACATGTAAAAATAATGTTTTTGATACCACATGATGAGTAATTCATTCTATGTTTACTTGATATGTAATATTTAAAACTAAAATGTATTAATGACAAACATATAAATAAAAAATTTATATCAAATTTAATTCAACATATAATAGAAATTTAGAATTTCTGTCATGTTTAATATGGTGTTGACATGTTACATTTAAAAAATCCTAATAACAAAATAATTCTATATATTTTACAAAACAAGGGAAAATAAAAAATTGCACTCCTTGTTGTGAAGTCACCAGTTAAATTCCCCACCCCAACCCCATACACGTGATATATTGGACATGATGAGATATATTAGACATGATGAAGATGTAGTCCTGCAAGTTTACAAAAAAAATCTTATAATTAGAACATTAGTGTAGATCCATATTAGCTCCTCATTTATAAAGAACCAAAAAGGAATCAAATGTCTTGTGTAAATTTTTCCTCAACTTTTTCTCTCAAAGAAAGTTTACATATTTCTATATTCAATCCCTTAAGATTTGTAGATATAGAGGTAAGATGGATCTTGGATGGTCTAAATTTCCATTAGAATTTGCTAAATTTCCAAATATAATATTTATCTTAAAGCATATTTGGTAGTGAAAGGTCAAATTAGGGAGATATTATAGCTAAGGAAGCCATATTTTTAAGATTTGATGTATGTTTTGATTTATAACTTGCAGTCACTATCCATGGCAGTAATGATTGCATGGAATGAAGAACATTATTTTACCATGAAGCTTTCTTTTGTTTGTAAATCTTCATTTTTGTTAGTTTATATACAAAATCAATTATCACATTCATCATTTTTTAGGGTATATGAAAATAAGCAAGAAGTAGCAAATATTGGTGAATGGAACAAATTATCCAACTACTTGGAAAACAATGTGTCCATCTTACTAGGTCTACATAGAAAGTGCATATTCGTAATTTTTCAAGGTTATTTGAAAATAAACAAGAAGTAGCAAATATTTGTGAAAGGAACAAATTATCCAACTACTTAGGAAAAAAATGTGTCCATGTTACTAGGTCTACATAAAAAGTGCATGTGAAAAACTAAATTCTTTTACGAACTCGTCTCTGATATAATTCATGTTAATTTTAATTTTTAGGAAGGCACACGCACCAAATGTTAGGATATCCATTAACAATGGGTCAATGCTACTTCATTTTTATTAGAACTAAGTAATGCAAATGCATGCCTAACAATCCTTTGCAGCCAATCATTCCCACAAAAAAACATATTTAATTTCCACCATAAAGGCATGATTACAACAAACGATGATGATAAAGTTCAACATTTAATTTCCATCACAAAGGTATGATTAATGGAGAGAATAATGATAAACATCATTCATTTTGTCAACCAAGGCTCGGTTTATCGTCAACAAGGATTGGTGAGTTGTAAAGGAGGGGTGTTGTTACGTTTTAACATGTTTATGGGTCATCTCACCCAGTAGTGGGTTATTTTTAGACAACACGTAGTTAGTTCCTGTAAAAAACCAATAGACATAGAATTCATTTTCCTGTCATGAACTTTTCTTATGGACATACAATTCACTAAGTATGTCCCTCATCTTCACGATCTTAGTGTTCTTATGGACATACATTTCACTAAGTACGTCGCTCATCTTCACGATCTTAATGTTCACGCATTTTTTCTATGCATCGCCCTGCATAAGAAGTTATGACTCCAATATTATAAATTTTAACTTCCATTATAATGAGTTGGGAATCGTTTAATTATCTATTATCAGTGACAGTGATAAACTATGCATCGCCCTCCTGCTTAAGAAGTTATGACTGCAATATTATAAATTTTAAATTCCATTATAATGAGATGGGAATCATTTAATGATCTATTATCACTGACAGTGATAAACTTAATAGTGTAGGTTTAGCTAATTATGCTAGTTATGAATTGGCTAATTATAATTTTTTAAATGAGATAATAACAATGATTTTGACAAGCTTTACTATTGTATTTTGACTTTCATATGAGGCACATAGATTTCTCTAGCACATGTCATTGACACAACATTTAATTTGGTTAAAATTTAGTTCAATACATTTCAATATGATTCAAATATTTAAAGTCAGATAGTATTGAGCATGGATTGAGCACTTGGGACGGAAGTTGCACATGCCTCTCCTTTGAGTAGATTGTTTCATTATATTCCATTTAAAATTAAGATTTATATTTAACTTAGATTGGGCTATACTTAAATCACATAACATAGCACATATGTTTTCATCTATGCTCTTCTTCCATATGCTATCCATTTACGGCGTTTCCTTTGCAACATCAGGTGCAATTGATAGTTTAATTATTATGGATTTAATATTTATGTTAGAACTATAACTATAAGTTTTTATTTTTATTTATGCAATTTAAAGATGAATCGGGCTTAACTCAATTCATTGGGAAAAATTATTGTTCATTTTTTAAGCTAGCCAATACATTTGTATTAATGGATAACATGAAATAGTTTTTTTGTGCTCATTGTCCTATCACAGTAGAAGCTAGGCCAAAAACATAATATTGTAGCTTTTGTCCAAATGAAAGCTCTGAAATTGATAAATAATTCTACGATAGAGTAACTTCTATACATATTATAGATTGTCATCGACTATAGCTATCCAATGGTGGAACCAGTTGAAAATAATTAATATTATTTTGTATTAATGGAGAAATGGTTACATAGTTGTAACGTATCTCCTTAGTTTAAGATTTGTTCCTAGAGTTTAGCAGTTTGGTTGCAACTTCCTGATTTCTAAACTTGTATTTAATGATGTAATCTTTCATTGATGAGTAATAGAGTGTACGAGAGTGATCTCTCTGTTTTGAGTGTAGTCTACAGGTGCAGGCCACACCTGTGAGCTACATCTCCTTCTTTTCAATTATAATCACATTTTATCTTAGTATTAGAGCTCAGATTGGGTGAGCCTGATCTTTTATCACCTTTGTGGCTGAAGTGCCTTTGTGGCTAGATTGCCTTTGTGGTAAAATTGCCTGTATGGCTTGAAGTGCCTTTGTGGCCACGTGTACACAAGAGCTTTGTGCTCAATTGAGCAGGTGGACTACAGAACACCTGGCTCAGACTCGGAAGTTTTTAAATTTTCTGAGTAGAATGGGGTTGGTGCATTTTGTGCGCTGAAAGTCATGCCAAGAGCGGCAATTGGCATGTCTATTCGGCAATTAAGCACGCCACTGCACCAAAATACCCTATTGGTGCGGAATTTTACGGGAAAAGCGCGCCAGTAATTTTGCCTCGCACCAATTTTATCTTGGCGTGGGTTTTTCACTCGGGAGAGCGCCAACTCACTTTCAAGGGGATCCGCGGGAAGCCTCATCTTCGTTTGACGATTTGCGAGGGGTGCAGTTAAGAGAAGTTGCAGATCTATCCGGGAGAGGCAGATCGAATCAATTTTGATCAGACCAATTTTTCGGCTGTATTGAAAAACGCCGAATTTTCTCATCGGAGCGGAATTGTCAGATACTGTAGATCAGTGGTAGAGAAGTGACAAATCGATCTGACAGGTATTGTTTTTTTCTACTGTTGGGTGGATTCATTTTGTAGATCTGATCAGAATAAGTAATACGATGGAATCTTACCTTCACGAGTCTGGCAAACTCGATGGATCTAACTTCACGAATTGGAAGTTTAAGATCCAGACCTTGCTTGAGGGTGCAAATGGTTGGTCCATAGTTACAGGTGATGAGCTGAAGCTGAACGCAGGGACACAGGAGTAAGAATTGGAAAAATGAGAGAACAAGGCCAAAGTTTTGCTGAAGATGTCCGTGAAGGACAATATTATCCTGCACATCAGAGACTGTAAAACGTCTGCAGAGATCTGGACGACCATCAAAAATCTGTATTAGACCCAGAACACAAGTCGAATTATGGTGCTAAAAAGCAAGCTATTTTCAATGAGGATGGACGAAAGGGAGACTGTTGTTGCATTTGTCGCGCGAATTAAAGATGTGAAAGACGGATTGGGGGACATCAGAGAGGCGGTGTCTGACTCTGATCTTGTCTCAATCACACTGAGTGGGATGCGTGATGACTTTCAAATGTTCGTTACTGGATTGGCGGTAAGGGAGAAAGCACCCACATTTGAAGATCTGACAGGGATCTTGCTGCAAGAGGAGGAGGGGCGGAAAAACCTGAACCCCCATAATGATGATGTTATGCTGATGGCGAAACGACGATCATTCAAAGGAAAGCAGCCACAGCAACAATCATAGCAAAAAGGAGGTACATCACATAAGAATCCACATAAAGGTATGCTTGCAAATCATTCTGTAAAGAAATGTTATCATTGTGGAAAGAAGGGTCATATACAGAATGTACGCTTTAAGAAGCAAGCTGATGATGCAAAGAGAAAGCAGGCAAGTGCAAAGCACAAAGGATACTTTGTTGAAGAAGAAGATAAATATTTTAGTCATGAATTTCGACTGTTCACAGTCGACTGTGCCCTTTCAACATCTAATGAGGACGATATTTGGTATGTCAATTCCAGAGCATCCTCTCACATGACAGGTAAAAAGTAATTTTTTGATAGCCTTGAAGAAAGTACATACGGATCAAAAATCTACTTAGGAGATGATAGTGGATACGAGATTAAAGGTTATGGGGTGATTCAAGTCAAGTTATCAAATGGAAAAATTAGTCACCTTAAAAATGTTTTATATGTAACTGGAATTAAGAAAAATCTGATATCTGTATCCATGATGACTGATCAAGATATGCAAGTCGAGTTCTTCAAGACTCATTGTCTGATAAAGGATTGCAGGAATGAAATAGTTGCAACGGGCATGCCAGTTGGAAGCCTATACAGACTAGATTCAAATAGTATACCAAAGCAAGCCATGGTTGCAGGAGGATCGACAGCCGAACAACTCTGGCATCAGAGGTTCGGTCACTTGAATTTGTAGGACCTCATGTTATTGCAGAAGAAAGGTATGGTTGAGGGGCTCCCTATATTTTGTAATATTCAGTTAAATTGTGATGGTTGTGCCTTAGGTAAAATGCATAGAGAACAGTTTCCTGTGCATGATAGGAGGAAGGAAACATATATTTTAGAACTAGTGCACACTAATATATGCGAACCTATGCAGACAAGGTCACTAGGAGGAGCATATTATTTTCTGCTATTTACCGATGACTTCACTAGATATTCATGGGTTTATTTTCTGAGTAAGAAGAGTCAGACTTTCCAGTGCTTTATAGAATTTAAAACCTTGGTGGAAAAACAGTTTGGTAAGAGTATAAAAATTCTCCGATCTGATCAAGGGGGAGAATACAAGGTAGGAGAATTCATGAAATTCTACAAAGCTCACAGGATTGTTCAACAGTATATAATGCCACACACACCATAGCAGAATGGAGTTTGCAGAGCACAAAAACAGAACCTTAGTGGAGTGCGCAAGGAGCATGTTACAAGGTATAGTTTATCTAATAGTTTTTGGGCAGAGGCTATTAATACTGTTGTATATTTGAAGAACAGAAGTCCTACCAGGTATCTTGGCTTCAAAACTCCTTTTGAAGCTCTATATGGATTCAAACCAGCAATAAACCATTTAAGAGTATTTGGGTCAAAAGCATTTTCCCATATACCCAAAGCTGATAGGAAGAAATTAGACCGTAAATCAATTAGATGCATCTTTGTTGGTTATGGCGCAGAATTTAAAGCATATAAATTATTCAATCCTGAGTCTCGTAAGACATTTGCAAGAACGAATGTAGTGTTTCATGAATAGGTACAGGAAGGGAAAGATGACACTGTTGATGATTGGCACATTCCATTGCTGATGGATGAAAATAACGAGGATGAAAGAGAGCAGGAGTAGAAAGAAGAGCAAAAATAACAGGAAGAAGGTGATAATATAAGCCCATTTAACGCTGAATAAAACAAATTTGAGGTAAGAACCCTACCAAGGAGATCATGTAGGAAGACTCAAAAACCATTAAAATTGAGAGACTATGCTTTGATGTCCAATGTTTTGAACATTGTAGAGCCCACTAATTACAAAGAAGCTAGTCAATTTAAGGAGTGGAGGGCTGAAATGAATGAAGAGATAGAATCAATTCTTAGAAATGACACTTGGGATTTAGTTGAGCTGCCTAATAATAAAACACCCATAGGATGTAAATGGCCATTTAAACCAAAAATGAATGCAGATGGAAGTATAGAGAAATGAAAAGCTAGACTGGTTGCAAAAGGATATTCACAGCAGGAAGGTATAGATTTTGATGATACTTTTGCACCTTTAGCAAAGTTAAATA
>APFE030586591.1:0-20625 GCA_000404065.3 Pinus taeda
ATGTGCGCATGTGTATGTTTCTGAATACTGCTAAATTGATGATCAACGTAGAGGAGGTTATGTATTATGCATGATTTCGCAAATAGTGTATAATCAGGATAATCTCTGTGAATAAGTGTCATATTATTCATGAAATTTCTACATAAGAGACTGCATCAGCCTCTCTAGCTTCTGTGTCACCCTCTCTGGAGCCGTGTTGTCTCTCCTGCCATTGTTCTGCTTCTCTACTATGTATCCTCGGCCTTGGACTCAGGACCCTCTACTGAACTGCCCCACTCATTGCAACTCAGATCACTTAGCTCGACTTTCTCAGCAAATCACACCCCAGAAAATCGAACTCTTTGATCTCTTAGTGTATCTCCCACTGACCCTCAAGCCTTCTCTTATACTTTTCATGTTGATGAATCAACGACCGTGTAATCAACGACTAAGATTAAAATAGGCTTGATCCTCGTCACTTAGAAGTTTCTCACCCATATTCTTATTAATACACATTAATATTTTTATTTTCCTAAGTTTAGACCTAGAAACCCATTAAAAATATTAATTATTTTAATAACTCCTCATCTGGGTGGAATTTCTCCAAACGATTTCTGGGTTCTAGAGATCTCATGTATTCTATCCCATCCACAAAATTTCGAAGCTAGAGCACATCTGATCCTACCCAAAATCAACGGACTTAAAATCTTTGGACAGTGAAGAACTCATGAAGAATTGAAGGCTTGAACAGTGATGAGTTAGGAGACATGAAATATTAAATAATTTATGATTTTGAAGATTGAAGTGAAAAAGTTTTGGACCGTTAAACATTAGGAGTCTTGGAGCATTTCTTGGAGTAGTTGAGCAGTGAAGTATTTGGATAGTGAAGAAGCCTTGGGCAATGAAGAAATTGAAGCTCTAGACATTCAATTATTTGAAGCTTTCAACAGTGAACCTTTTGAGAAGTTTCGAGCGTCTCTAGTGTGCAGATCTTGTGAAGTTTGGAGCATCTCTAGTGTGCAGATTTTGTGAAGTCTAGTGTACAGATCGTCTAGTGTACAAATCTTGTGAAGACTTTTTTGAGCATCCTTGAAGATTTAGTGCACACCTTGGAGAAGCCTTCATTTTTTGGGACAACTTATTGAAGCCATCATGAGGTGACCTTGGAGTTTTTGTTTGGGTGACATGAAGAGCAATGGCAATACCTTCTAAGAAGATAAGGTTGTCATTGATGAAGTGATTTGGAGAAGGCAGTTTTGAAGATATTGTTAGTGCTCGTTGCGGAAGATATTCGGAGCCATAAAGAATCATCAAACCTATCTTGACGAATTGAAGTTGAGGGTTGGAGCCTCATAGAGAAAATATTTGTACCTTGGAAGATAGGGTTGGAGCCCTAGAGGATAGGAGTCTTCAAGAGACTAGGTTGGAGCTTGTACCAGAGATAGGGTTGGATCCCTAGAGGTTGGTGCCTCAAATTGACAAGGTTGGAGCCTTGGGAAGTCCAAATCGATGCTTAACATAATATAGGTTGGAGCTTGGGAGATTGAAGATTGGTGTCTTCATCCAGGGTTGGAGCCCTACACTATTATTGTACTCAATCTATGTGATTAATAAAATTATTTATCCTATCATTGTTCATTTTGTGTTCTAATTATAAGTGATCTAACTGGTGAAAATAACAATTGAAAAGAAATATTGATTCAGCCCCCCCAGTGTTTCCAACAATTGGTATCAGAGCCAGTGCCTTCACTCAAAGCCTAACAGCTTGAAGGTAGATCCTTAGAACATTGATTGCAAATCCAAGGAAGAAAGCCTCCAATCCTTCTAAATATGTCTCTTCTTCAACCATGAAAGTAGAAGATTATCAAATTGGGAAAGCTCCATTGTTCAATGGAAACTTTGATATATGGAAGGCAAGAATGAAGAATTTTTTAATGGCTCAAGGTTTTGAAGTTTGGGAATCCATGATTACTTAAAGCATGATGGAAAAAGAATCCAAGGAATATAATGCAAGAGCAAAGAAAGCAATCTTGATTGGGCTACGAGATCCCATAAAGGCCAAAATTGAGAAATGTTCATTGGCAAAAGGTATGTGGGACAAACTTCAAAATCTTCGCTCAAAAGGAGCATTGACCATGACTTCTATTCATGAAGATGATGGAAAGCAAGAAGGAAATCTAGAACCCATAAAGGAAGTTGAAAACAACAACAATGAAGACATCAAGGCCAAGGAAGACCTAGAAGATGAAGAAAATAAAGAAGACTTCAAAGAAGATCTCATAGCAAAACTTATAGCTGCCCTAGAAGAGATATGCAGTTTGAAAAAAGAAAATGAAGAGCTTAAGAAGCAATTACAAGATGGTGACCATAACCTTGACAAGACAAGGAAGGAAGTTTACCTAATGAAGAGCTTAAGAAGCAATTACAAGATGGTGACCACAACCTTGACAAGATAAGGAAGGAAGTTGACCTATTTAAGCTTCAGGTATAAGAAAGAGATAAGGATCTCACCAAGCTAAAGGAGGATTGTCATCAAAACAAGAAAAGACGTCATGAAGAAGTCATCCATGACAAATCAATTGGATAAAGCAGAAAAAGAAAGAAATGCCATGATATGCCAACTTGAAGAAAAGAATGAAGATATCTCCAAGTTAAAATCAGAAGTCACCTCACTTAAAGCCCAATCATGTGAAGCAACCAGAATAAAGGAAGAAATGGAGAACCATCTAGAAAAGAAGGATGAAGAATGCAAGATGTTGAACGAAAAAATTAATCTCCTGAGAAAAGAAGTTGATCATCTAAATAAGAGTCTAAAGAGCTCCCAAACCCTAGATGACATCCTAAGTCATCAAAGATCTCCTCTTGATAAATCAGGTCTTAGTTATGTAGATGAACCCTCAAAAAGGAATGACGCAAACTCTAATTCTTCAAACAACAAGGATGTGGAGAAGCTTGGAAGAAATATCAATGCCCCCAGCTCCAGCAAAAGCAAGGAGAAGAGTTAATATGACATTGGAAGAAACCCCACTTCAAGAAGATATGCAGATGGTGTCAAGAATGCAAGAAACAAGAAATCTGATCAAAGGATCCCAAGACAGATTGACCTTAGAAGTTCATCAAGGCAATCTCCATCCTCCAAGTACCAAAGTATATTTTTTGGTTATTACTAATTTTGTACAAATTTTGGGCATATGGCAAAGGATTGTAGGGCATACCACAAGGACAAATATAATGGTCCCCATCAGTTTCCCATAAGCAACTTTGTAGGAGGAAATTATGCTTCTTCATTTATGTACAAAGCTGAATGCTTCAATTGTCATAACATTAGACATATGGCTCATAAGCAACTTTGTAGGAGGAAGTTATGCTTCTTCATTTATGTACAAAACGAATGCTTCAATTGTCATAACATTGGACATATGGCTCGTGATTGTAACTTGACTCTACCAAGCAAGAAAAGAAAGTTACACAAGTATGGAGAAGGAAGCAAATTGGATCCAAAAGTCTCTTGAACACCTAAGACACTCACTCATGTTGTTAATCTGATGAGTATATCTTTGGCAAATATGATTTTCCAAGTTTTAATGATGAAATACTGCAAAGAAGAAGACCAAGTTTTAATGATGAAATTTTGCCAAGAAGAAGACCATGCATACTGTTAGGGGGAGCTTATGATTCTTGACTATTCTTGCAGAAGTTATCCATGAAGAGCCATATGAAATCCTTGATGAGTCATATATGTACAATCTTGATAGATCATCTCTCAGGAGTAGCTCATGAAATTATGAAGATGTCTTCCACTTGATCACTACGCATCAATCTTTCTTAAAGCAATCTTTCGTAAGCTAGAGGAGATTATGCAAGTAGGAAGAGTTGGTTCATCACATGAAGAAATGCAAACACATCTATCATGGACCACATTGCCAGAAGGAAGAGCACCTTGACAAGGGGAGCAACATATCTATCATGGAGAACTATTATTGATGAAGGGAATACAATGGAGCAGCATATCAAGAAGCATCTTGATAGGGGGAGAGAATGTTGAAAGGGCAAGAATATTACCATCAATGACAAAGGGGAAGACTATTGGTCAAGGTTGTCATTGATGTCAATATGGCATTGTTGGAGATGGCAAATACTCTTATAATATAGGAATAACCCTTGTTGCCCTAACCTCATGCAAACCCTAGAAAAAACACTAATTGTATTGCAGCTAACCCTAATACACACTCATGAAACCTTAGCTATGATGATAAAACCCTTCTCTTTATTAAACATATATATTTCATGCAATCCATATGGTGGTTCCCTTCCTCAATAATTCAACATCCCTCAACACCAAAGTATATCATAGTGGTCCCTGTGGTCGCTATTGTTGAACATTTGATAAACTAGCACTCCCCATGTGTTTCGCGACATGGACTAACCGCCTCACGTGGATCCTTATCTCTGGCAATGCGATCATTAACTAATACATGCAGGTTTTGATCTAACGGCAATCGTGTTTACCAACAAGTGGTATCAAAGCGTAAGTCACGAGTTCGATACCTGATCTAGAACCTAGATGGGTCATCCTTGAGATGACAAGGGAGGGGTTGTACACCACCTTGGAGCCCCAACACTTCAGATATTTTGATGTCATGTCACTCATTTTCCTCTTGTAAGGGTGATGTAGGGCACTTTTGCGCATGACATATTGGCATGGAGACTTTTGATGGCTTGCACATGATCATTAAGGCACTTCATGGAGTATGGAGCACTCATTAACATTACCTCACACTTGAGGGCTTATTGAGCTCATTTGGGGAGTGACATCACACTATTAGAGTATTATAGTATTTGTTGCCCTTGTAGGTTAAGGCACTAGTCTATAATTGTGCTACTAGATTAAATTTCCCTAAACCCTCTCTGTTAAACATCTAGGGTAATCACTAGGGTTTTAAAAACAAATTTGTGCATAATGTGTCGTTTTATTGCATAGGGGTCATTAGTCTAACATTAGAGGGCATGAACCCTAGCTTTGAATATTTTGGTCATATTAGGCCTTGCCAAGCCCTCTACCTATCTCGGGACCTCCAAAACAAGTCATCTTGAGCCATAGTATTAGAATACCTTGTAGGTGGCATAGGGAAGCCTCCCTTGTGATTGAAATTACTAAATAGCATGAGGAAGGTTGTTGAGGTAATAGTGGCAACCCTTCCTCGTTATTGCCATAGACTTGGCCCTTTCCCGGTGAGTCCATTCACTGTACCTGCTAGATTTTGCGGCAATGAGCCTAGGAAAAATACTTTTTTACACAAACAAGAAGATCAACCTATTTGAGGAGATTAAAGGTGTCTAAAAGGAAAACGTCTCTCATACCTTACATACAAAATTGAAAACAACAACTAGTTTGAGGAAGATGGATTCATGATAAATAGTTTACGCACATTGTTTTGTTGATTGAGGACATCTATAGCTTCATGTTAAGTTTATGCACATCGTTTATGCTAAATGGGGCCACCTATTTAGTCATTTCCAATTGGTTTTAGCTACAACATGTTATTTTCCATCATTCACTGCATAATTTTCACTGCAAAGGGATTATTTACACATAATTGCATGCATTGAATTGAAGATTGACCACCTGAAAGGTTGAAAGACACACATATGAAGGAGGTTTGACTTGCACATCTTCTCATGCTGGCGAGTTGTCCACATATCTTTCCATCTTGATTGAATAACTCTTCTAGAAAAGCACATTTTAAGGTGAGGTTGTTACTGATATTTGGGATATTTGACTTGGTTTATGAGACCATGCTCACAAATGCAAACAAATAAAAGCCATGGGAGTGGAAAAACAAAAACAAAAGAAAGAAAAGAAAAAAGGCATTCACCCTCTATCCTAAAAGATAACTTACCCTCTATGACATGGCCGCAACCTTTGTTATAGTGTCCCAAATCTCTCTCACACAAAGATATCCAATCACTTCATCAGTGGGCCTCCACCTTCATTGCATTTAAATTTAAACAAATGATATAATTATAAAGCAACAAATGATATAATTATAAAGCAACAAATGAGTTTATTAAAACAAGCATGGAACCATATAACCATATAGTAATGTACTAGCAAACAAGTGAATCCCTCAATACATACCTCCATACCTCCATCGCCTTTTCCCCCTACACTTTTGGAACTAAACCCAAATATAGGTTGTAAAGACCTAGTCAATTTTCCCACCCACTAAATCCCAAAAAAAGGGAAAGAAGAAAAATAGATGAATAATCATATAAGAAAATAAAATATCCCATAAGAAAAATAGATGAAAGAGAACATAAGAAAAAACAAAATATGAAAGAACAAATTAGCATGGCCATGCTTAAAAAAAACACGTAAAAGTTAATTAAAAAAAAAAGCACACAACAATAATAAAAGATGCAACCAACAATAGCAAACAAACAACAAAACTAAACAAACAAACAAAAAGAAACAATAGATGGAGACACTGAGTAGTAATCCCAAAATGCGTCGATGGCCAACCAAGGACACCCTGCACACCAAAAACATATTATGAATAATATATTTAATACACAAACCATTCTAAGAAACATGAAACAAATATCTTATGAGAGTATCATGATTGAAAACAAAATGTTTCCTAAGCAATATTATGCAAAAATACATCTTATGTAATCACAAAAAATCATAATTTCTTGACAAGGGAGAAAGGAGTACCGTTGCATTAGAATGAGAAGATATTCTTGAACTCGTTTTCTAGCTCTACACTCTCCTACACATCTATAACTTTCTCACACAAAAATATTTATGTAGTTTCATCAATTCTCCTTTGTCTTCCTTTACCTACATTTGCATAGTATTCATTATATAGATAAATTCCAAACAATATAATATGCATTCAATTATACCTTTGTTATGGTGTCTCACATCACAGATAGATATTCAGTCGTTTCACCCATTGGTCATTCACCTTCCTTGATTTGCATTGCATCTAAATTTGAACAAACGCACATCCTATAACAATGAATCAATAAATGAGTTAAATTAAAATGGAAATCAAAACCATATAGTTTAGTAACAAACAAGTAAGTTCCCTCGTACATACCTCTTTCGCCTTTGCATATAAACAAGTAAATTTCTCCACACATACCTCATTCGCCTTTGCCCACTACAATTGTGGACTCCTACACATCCACAAGTTTTATCAATGCTCCTCCATGTTATTTTACCTATATTTGCATAACACTTGTTATATAAATAAATATAAAAAACAATATAATATGTTTTCAATTATACCTTTGCTATGGTGCCTCACATCACAAACATATTCAGTAATTTCACTAATGGTCCTTCACTTTTCTTGATCTGTATAGAACTAAATTTCAACAAACATACATGATACGATGATGAAACAACAAATGAGTTCAATTAAAATATGTATGAAACCAAATAATTTAGTAACAAACAATTAAGTTCCCTCATACATCCCTCTTTCACCTTTGCGATTAAACAATTAAATTTCACCATACATACCTCATTTGCCTTTGCCCACTACATTCACATCCACAAGTTTTATCAATGCTCCTCCATGTTTCTCTACATAAATGTGCATAGCACTTATTATATAAATAAATATCAAAAATAATATAATATGTATTCAATTATACCTTTGCTATGGTGCCTCACATCACAAACACCTTTCTTATGTTGTCTCACATCACAAACATATTCATTAGATTCATTAATGGTCATTCACCTTTCTTGATCCGTATTGAACTAAATTTCAACAAACATACATGATACAATGATGTAACAACAAATGAGTTCAATTAAAATATGCACGAAACCAAATAATTTAGTAACAAACAACTAAGTTTCTCCATACATGCCTCTTTCACCTCTCCCCCTAAACAAGTAAATTCCTCTGTACATACCTCATTCGAATTTGCAACAAACATACATACCTAAATTTCAACAAACATACATGATACAATGATGAAACAACAAATGGGTTCAATTAAAATATGCATGAAACAAAATAATTTAGTAATAAACAACTAAGTTCCCTCGTACATACCTATTTCACCATTGCAAATAAACAAGTAAAATTTCTCCATGCATACCTCATTCGCCTTTGCCCACTACACTTGGACTCCTACACATCCACAAGTTTTATCAATGCTCTTTCACATTCTTTTACCTACATTTGCAATTTTGCATAGCACTTATTATATAAATAAATACCAAAAATAATATAATATGTATTTAGTTATACATTTGCTATGGTGTCTCACATCACAAACATATTCAGTAATTTCAGTAATGGTATTCACCTTTCTTGATCTATATTGAACTAAATTTCAACAAACATACATGATACAATGATGAAACAACAAATGAGTTAAATTAAAATATGCATGAAACCAAATAATTTAGTAACAAACAACTAAATTCCCTCATACATACCTCTTTCACCTCTCCCCATAAACAAGTAAATTCCTCCATACATACCTCATTCACCTTTGTCCACTACACTTGTAGACTTTGCATCAACCCCAAACTCACACTCTGGGTTGTCAAGGTCTTCCATAATTTTCCCACCCATTGAATCGAAGAAAAAATATGTAACAAAAGAAAATAAACTCAAAGGACACAAATAGAATCTACCATAATATCACACGCAATGTACCAAATAGAAATCAAAATAGACACTTAAATATGTTATGAGAATATCATAAATGAAAAAAAAAAATGTCTTCTAAGCAATATTATGCAAAAATACATCTTATGTAATCACAAAAAATCATAATTCGTCAATAAGAAAGGGGAACGGAGAAACATTGTACTGAAATGAGAAAATATCCTTGAACTCACCTGTTGGCTATAAACTCTCGTACACATCTGCAACTTTCTCACAAAAAAATATTATCTGCAACTTTCTCACAAAAAAATATTTCCATAGTTTTATTAGTTCTCCTCCACCTTCCTTTACCTACATACACATTCAATTATATCTTTGCTATCGTGTCTCACATCACAGAAAGACATTCAGTAGTTTCACCAGTGGTCCTTCACCTTTCTTGATCTGTGTTGAATCTAAATTTCAACAAACACACATTATATAATAATGAATCAATAAATGAGTTAAATTAAAATGGGAATCAAAACCATATAATTTAGTAACAAGCAAGTTCCCTCGTACATACCTCTTTCACATTTTCTCATAAACAAGTAAATTTTATCATACATACCTCACTTGCCTTTTCCCACTACAGTTGTGGGCTCCTACACATCTGCAAGTCTCTCACACAAATATTTTTGTAGTTTTACAAATGCTCTTCCACCTTCATTTCCCTACATTTGCATAGCACTCAATATATAAATAAATCTCAAATAATATAATATGCATTCAATTATACCTTTGCTACCGTGCCTCACATCACACAAATTTATTCGATAGTTTCACCAGTGGTCCCACTTCACCATTTTGGATCTGTATTGCACAAAATGTCAACAAACATGCATGATATAAATATGAAGCAACAAATGAGTTCAATTAAAATGGGCATGAAACCATGTAACTTGGTAACAAACAAGTACCCCATACATACCTCTTTCGTCTTTCCCCATAAAGAAGTAAATTCCTCCATACATACCTCATTCATGTTTGCCCACTACACTTGTAGACTCTGCATCAACCCTAAATCCACATTTGGTCTTTTAAGTCTTCTTTAATTTACCCATTGAATCCAATATATATATATATATATGAACAAGAGAAAATAAGCTCAAAAAACACACAAAAAACAAAATACCAAACTATAAGTTAGCATGGTCATGCTCACAAATACAAATATATAAAAGCCACAACACTATAAAAACAAAATAGAATAACAAAAGAAAAAAATGACCAAGAACAGAAAAATATAATGAAAACAACAAAAGTAAAACATAAAACTCAAATAAGATATGATAGTGCACTACAGCTGCAAAAAGCATCCATGGCCAACCAAATGGACCCTGCACACCAAAAAATGAAAGTATTAAACAGAGACTAGAAAATATTCTAAAATATATTAAATACACATGAAATATTATGAGAAATATGAAACAAATAAGGGGGGAGAAATTATAGTATTCATAACAAGAAATACTAGATAGCATATCATACATTACTTTCACACCAAAAGAAAACTGCACTCCACTTTTGCCTCAACACTCTACTACAATGTCTTTCTCATGAAAATATTTTGAGACTTTCATTAGTGACCCCCACATTCCTTTACCTACATTGCATTGCATTCAATAATTAAATATTTTCATTAGTAAGCCCCACATTCATTTACCTACATTACATTGCATTCAATAATTAAACAGATGGCTAATAATGTAAACTCACTCAAATTTTAATAAAAACACATATGGGACCATACATTTGCCACAACATTCACCTTTACCCACTACATTTATGGAATCATGGGTTGTTAGAACCTACCCTAATTTCCCACTCAATGTACCAAATAGAAATCCAAATAAACATTTATCCACTACACTTATGGAATCATGGGTTGCTAGAACCTACCTTAATTTCCCATTCAATGTACCAAATAAAAATCAAAATAAACACTTCAATATATTATGAGAATATCATAAATGAAAACAAAATTATTTTTGAGCAATATTATGCAAAAGTACATCTTATACAATTACCAAAAATCATAATTCTTCAACAAGAAAGGAGAAAGGAGAATCATTATATTGAAATGAGAAGATACACCTGAACTCACTTTCTAGTTGTACACTCTCCTACACATTTGCAAGTCTCTCTCACAAAAATATTTCTATAGTTTCAGCAATGCTCCTCCAACTTTCTTTACCTACACCTGCATACCATTCATTATATAAATATATATGCAATAATATAATATGCACTCAAGTATACCTTTGCTATGGTGCCTCACATCATAGAAACAAATTCAATACATTTCTTGATCTATATTGCATCTAAATTTCAACAAACACACATCATATAATCATGAATCAATAAATGAGTCCCCATACATACCTCATTTGCCTTTTTCCCATTACAATTATGGACTCATACACATCTGCAAGTCTCTCACACAAAAATATTTTTGCAGTTTTATCAATGCTCCTCCATCTTCTTTTACCTGCATTTACATAGCACTCACTATATCAATAAATCCTAAATAATATAATATGCATTCAATTATAACATTGTTATGAAAACATTTAATTATAACAAATTGGACGACATTTCAGCACATTTTGTTAAAACAATGAAAGCATTGAGACAAGTACAAGTTCTCTTAGACATAGTGAATATCATGAAAAGCAACAATAGCAATTTGAAGTCGTGAATCGTTGAAAAGTGTAACTAGGTTCAGTCTTAATAATGACATATGTAATTGTGATTTTATGTAATTGATGAAAAGAAGAAAAATAAAATTATTATTGTAATGCTTGTCTCATGGGTTTCATGAGCAAGGAATTTTATTTTTAGTAATGGCTAGCATTGTCAGCCTTTAGGTTTTGTCATCTAGTCATAAAAGACAAATTGAGTCAATGTCATGTATGAAGGACCCTTCTTGGGCATGTTACATTTTGTGAGTCATTAAATTAAGTATGAAAGCCCTCCAAGACAAGCACAAGACCTCTCCTTCAAGTCGACTTCATGAAGAATAACAATATCTTCACCACAGAGTCATGTCGGTTCACCCTCTTCAAGTCGGCTTATTACAGGCTCCAACAACTATTTATAGGGAAACTCAGCATCATTTCAGGCAAAGAATTTCAATGATTATCAAGTCTGCAGCAAGAGGTGCAAAGCTCACTAAAGGAAGTTTGTTATCAAGCAATGGAAGGAAGGTATAAACCAAGCTCATTTCAGGTCTGTTTTTCGGTTAATTTCCTCTAGACATGTGGGGTAGCAAAAGATCAATTGCAACAGAAGGAGCCGAGAAGAACAACAGTCCTTCTGGACAGCCAAGTTGAAAGAAGTTCAAGTCAAAAAGGACGTTGAGTCAAGCTAGTAGGAGACTCCATCCGAAGCAAAGGAAAGGCATAAGAAAAGGTCTTATGTACAAGTTAGAATTAGGATTGCAAACCTGATTCAAGGAGGTCGAAGCGGAAGAGGAGCCCAAACAAAGGAATGAGCAGAAAGTTGACTATCATCAAGGGAACTTGTGTCTTGGTCTTGTAATGGAAAATAGGTCAAGGGTCTTGGTCTTGGTATTTGTCAATTAGAATCTCTATAAGAAGAAGAATTTGTTTGGGTTTACCTCTCAAGAGTGAGAGTTTTGGCCCTAGCAGATAACCTATATTTTGTGTCTCTCGTCTCTTTATGGTTTATGCTTGGTAGTTGTTTAATGAAGAATAACATTATAATAACATAAGAAAAAGAAGATCCTAATCAAGAAGTAAAAAGCATTCACAAGCAGTTATTTAATTAAGAGAAAACACCTAATCTCGATGCCCTAGATTTGTCAACATGGTATCAGAGCTAAGGTGACAAGGTCAAGGAAGGGCATCTTATCAAGGGAAACTCAAGGATCAAATCTCGAAGAAGGCATCAAAGCAAAGATTGTCTTTAAGACAAGATCTACAAAGGAAGCATTATAACCCTAGATCGAAGAAGGAGTCTACAAAGAAGTCTCCTAATCATCATCAAGAAAACAAGGCCAAGTTGAAGTGATCTACGAATCAAGGTCCTTACCATTGAAGACGTCACTAAGAAGTCATCATCGATCTTCATCAAAGGATCCAAAGAGATCTCACTCTTTGTGGGATCAAGGATCACTCTTGAAGAAAACTACCTTCGTCAAGGAGAATTTGTCTACTCTATATCATCATCAACATAAGGAAGAAGCAAGGAGAAGGAACATCATATCAAGTAAGTATATGAATCTGTAAAAATGTCTTTTTGCAAGGAAAGCAACAAATTGGTTGGGGCTTCAAACTATCTTGCATGGAAGAAAATGATAGATCTGAATCTCATTGAAAATGAGGTTATGGATCATGTCAAAGGATCTATCACTAAACCAAGAAAGGAAGATGGTCAAGTTCTTGCAAAGTATATGAAAGGGGAAGTTAGGGCTCAAAGGATTCTCATAGAATCTATCAAGGATCCCCTTATCCCATATGTATCCAAACTTGAAACTTCAAAAGAAATCTATGACAAACTGGTAGAGTTGTATTCCCTAAGCACTGTTGGAGAAGTCATCTCGTTAAGGAAAGAACTCTACAAGTTGAAGATATCAAGGGAAGAAGGAATAGCCTCATACTTTATGTGGATATCTGTAATCTGAGATCAACTACAAGATCCGGAAGAAGTTCTTTTCAAGTTCCTCAGTTTTTTGTTGTAAGATATGGCTATCATGATTCACTAAATGGGATGCATCAAGGCATCATAAAAGCATTGAAAACAAGAGCTCAGGACATCACCATAGAGGAGCAGTGAAAGCAAGAGCTCGAGACATCATCAAACACCAAGAGAGATCAAGAAATTGATTTTCTAAAGTGAGAAGTTCTCAGGAGGAAAATTCGATTGAGGAGATTTCTTGTAGTTGAGGGGCAGGGATAGTGGGTTCAAGGATCTTCTTCGGAACCCTGAATACTCAGCAGAGAAGCAGAAAAGCACCAGTGGAGGCAGCGCAGACCCAAGAAGGACTAACGTTGGGCCAGGAGGGCCCACGCAGTGCTTGACGCAGAGCCAAAAGGGCCAGCGCAGACGCATAGCTGCCTTCCAGCAGAAATCTAAAATTGCCAGGGAGTTGTCGGATCAGCCGAGAGGGTTGACATCAGAGGTCCAGGAGGCAAGGAGACCTAGCTCAAAGCTAATGTGGAGCCTCAGAGAGCTCCACGCAGGCCCACGCAATTACCACGAAGCGGCAGCGCAGTTGTAGCCGGGGATAGTCAATTTAGTTGCCGAAACAGAGGGATTTGTGGGGTGAAGTGAGGTAATCTCACTAAGTTTTCTGTCAGTGTCTTTTACTCTGTAACTGGATTGTCGGAAGGGCATCCATAGTTGTATTCAAAACTACTGCTTAATAATAATTAACCCTCAGAGCTACTGCACCAGTTTTCATGCATTGGGTTTTTCCGAGGACATTTGTCCAAAAATAGCAGTGTCTATTGTGTTGTATTTTCATTCTTGCTCCGTCTCTTGTTTCCATATAATAATTAATTAAGTGAAGGCTGCAGTAGTATTTACTTCGATATTTACCAGTGTTTTAAGATTCGGTCGGCTCGAAACCGATTCAGCCGAGTTGGTCTGAGTCAAGGCCTCACCGGGTCGACTTGGCCAATGAACTGGTTCAGCCGGCTCAGTAATAACGCGGTCGGCTCGGCCAAGTTGAATGACAGCGGCCCGTGAATTAAAAAACAACGATTTTTTTTTAATTTTTTTGCTTTTGGGGGACTCCAAGGTTTTCACGATGATACTTAAATGGTTTTTTGTCCCTAAATAAGTTTATCTCGCTTCATCTTGAGAGGTTTGTTTAGGTGGTATCACATATGTAGTAGAGATTCCTTAAGGGATAGCTTCATCCTCTTCAAAACCTTCCAATAGGTTTTTTGCCCCTTTCTTAAAGAAATCCTAACTTTGTGGCCCCAACCTTGGCCCTCCAAAGATGAGCATCGAGCCTTCAATTGATTCCTTGTGATGTTACACCCCTTGATGAGCCTCCAAATGCTAAAACACTAAACTTAAAAGCTTGGACGTTGGACAATTTGTTGATATGCCCAAATGGACTGAAGATGCCCCCTAACTAGCCTTGACCCTATTTTGGTGGATGGTGCCTTCTTCCAAAGCACAGATGAGGATGATTATCATTGAGATGGCTTAGGAGGGCTACCACATCCCCCTTTGATGTCAATGCTTACCCTTAGGGGTGCCATGTCACTCACATGCTTGAAAAGGGTGACATAGGGTCTCTCCTAGATGACATCATGGTGGAGGATGCACTTTTTGAAGATGTACACATGTACTTTAGGACTTTCTTGGAGTGAGAAACACTCTTGGACCCTTGTATTAGTTCCTTGATGACTTACAATCTATTTTGGAGGATAACGCCATTTCTAGCCTCCTTCGTTATGTGTTTTTGTTTTGATCTCTATATCATCATCATGTATGTATTGGATAGTGCACTAGGTGCCATTTTGATATAATGAATATATTCATGAACCTACTTTGATCATATGTTGTCTTCTATCTATATTCTAATGTTGTGTGTTTGGAAACATGAATGAAAATCTTTAAAATTATGTTTTTTTATAAAAAAATAAATATTTAATGTATTTTCTACAACGAACGAGTCATTGAAATCGAGTCGACCGAGTCAATACGGAGTCGGATTCGACCCTCGGCATGTGGATCCATTCCTCACGAAGTTGAAGGAGACTCGTGATGAATTGTCTGTTGTGGGGCATACACCTTGGGATTCAGAGTTGGTTAGACTAGCCCTCAATTCTGTCTCAGATGAGTGGCAAGTCTTTGTCCAGAGTATCCTGGGCAGAGCAACATTGCCTAATTGGGATGAGATGTGGGCAAATCTAAAACAAGAGTAGCTGAGGAGAGACCTGGTCAAGGTCAAACTTGATGGAAGCAACAGTAGCAGTGGGTCGAAGCCCAAGGAAGAGGAGAACAATGCAGCCCTTGCATCGAAGGGGCAGTTGGGGCAACAAAGATGAAAGAAGGACATCTCCAAGGTGAAGTGTTTCAGATGTGGCGAGATGGGCCACTATGCATCCCAGTGTCATTTGAAGAAAAAAGACAAGGATGAGAAGCACGATCCTAAGGTTGCAACCACAAAGATCGAACAGGAGGAGTTCGCCATGACAGTGGAGATACCTCGAGAAGGGAGGTGGGTTGATTTGGAGTTGTAGTTCGAAAGAGCTATAGATGGGCAAGATCCTTGAGGAGTCCACCTCTTGGATCAAGACCTTTCTATGGAAGCCCGTTTTTGCAGAAGCAAGATGGACTAGTGTCGAATGGTGCCGAGGAGTCTCGGGGAGACAGTTACAGTGGCTAGGAGCGCGAGAGACTGAACAACGCAAAGTAGAGTTGGCAGTAATGCAGATGGCACAGGGTAGACGTCAGTGGCAGCGGAGTAGATTCAGAGGGTCAACACAGAGACTAGCAGCAATTAGTTCGAGCATTCATGTGGTATCATACTGAACACAATTAGTTCAATAATTTTGGATGTTTTTCATTTGATTCTCTCAGCAACTAAGTTGCAGTACAGATGCAGTGTTAGCAGTGGCAATGCTAGTAGCATAGCAGATGCAACATTTGAGAGGGAGTTGTAGTACAGATGTAGTAATGGCGGTGGCAGTGTCAAAGGCAACAGTACAGTTGTAGCAGCAGCGCAGTAGTTGGTGAACAACATGTCAGATATCAGTAGCATAGAGGACGATGCTTCAGAGTCAGAGCAGTATGCACCAACAGTATATTGCTAGAGCACATTCCTTGCTAAAAGGGAGTGTTGATTTGGGGTAGCATCAGATGTGCTCTAGGCCTAAAATTTTGCAAGGAGGCTTGGGCACATGCATTCCAAAGAACCCAGAAAGAATTTTGGGAAATTCCACCCACAGATGATTATATTAAAATAATTAATATTTTTAATGGAGTTCCTAAGTCTAAACTTAGGAAAAGTAAAATATTAATGGGTATTAATCTAATTGTGGGTGTAACTTCTACAAAAATACGGAAATCAAGTCAAAACGATCTGAGCCTTTGATTACAAGTTAATCTAGGTCGTTGGTTGTCATACGGGAAGATATAAGAAAGGGCTTGAGGGTCATTTGGAAAATACACCAAGAGAGATCAAGAAATCGATTTTCTAAAGTGAGAAGTTCTCAGGAGAAAAATTAGATTGAGGATATTTCTTGCAGTTGAGGCGCAGAGATAGTTGGGTTGGAAGATCTTCTCTGAAACTCTGAATACTCAGTAGAGAGGCAGAGAAGCACCAGTGGAGGCAGCGCAAACCCAGGAAGGACTAACGTTGGGCCAGGAGGGCCCACGGAGTGCTTGACGCAGAGCTAGAAGTGCCAGCGCAGAGGCAGAGATGCCTTCTAGCGGAAGTCTGAAATTGCCAGGGAGTTGCCGGATCAGCCGGGAGGGTTGACGTCAGAGCTCTAGGAGGTAGGGAGACCCAGCACAGAGCTCCACGCAGGCCCACACAGTTACTGCAAAGGGGCAACGCAGTTGTAGCCAGGGATAGTCAGTTCAGTTGACGGATCAGAGGGATTTACCTAGTGAAGTGAGGTAATCTCACTAATTTTTATGCCAGTGTCTTTTTCGTTGTAACTGGATTGTTGGAAGGGCATCCAGAGTTGTATTCAGAGGTACTGCTTAATAATAATAAGTTAATAACCCCTCAAAGTTGTTGCACTGGTTTTCCTGCATTGGGTTTTTCGGGGGACATTTGTCCAAAAATAACAGTGTTTATTGTGTTGCATTTTATTTCTTGCTCAGTCTCTTGTTTCCGTATAATAATTAATTAAGTGAATGCTGCAATGGTATTTACTTCGATATTTACAGTAGAACACAGTAAATAACTTGTATGGATTAACAAGGAGGAGAAGTAACATCAATTTGCTGCAGTAGGGGTTCCAATTCTGGAATTTTCACATGAAGTAGGATACCTGTGATATTCCATACTTGCCACTTTCCATTCTATATCCATTCTTCGAGCAGGTGGTCATTGCTCATGGAGATTGGCACACTCTCATCCTCATCCTAGTGTTTGGGCTAGAAAACATTTCCCTAGACGTTGATGTGGCTAAAAGAATGATAAAAGCAAAGAAAGGCACAGTAAAGGAAAAATGCAAAAATGGTTGGGATAAAAATTAGCATGTGGGCAAAATCCTAGCATAAGCTCTATCCCCCCTACCCTCCACCCCCCCAATTAGCCATCACATGACTCCTAGAGCACTTGATGCTCCACACATGAAAAGGAACCCCTACATTGTCCAAACTCTGATGAGCAATAAACCATCTCATCTTAAGAGTTAATAAATTTTAAATCTCTCAAATGCAAGCTTGGCCTCCCGAGCTACACACCCATATAAAAACATTATGATAAAGAAGTAAAAGGCACACCAGAGGTGTTAAAAAAGCAAGCCAAGGAAAGGGGTAACTCATGCCTCCATGACTATTCCCCCCTTGCATCTATATACCTAGGATGTTGGACCACCATTTGCTGGTCACTTGGTTATGGCCTTGGCCCTGAAGTCTTTCCCATTCCATTACCATCATCTGCACATGCACCAATGGATTAATGGGTAGACTTGGCGCTTGTCACTTCCCCTTGGGGGTTTGAAACACCTAAGAGGATTATCCATCTAGCAATTTCAAACATAAGAGAGGAAACACCTATATGGGACTTGGTCTAGTTAGATATTTGATGGTGATCTTTGTGTGAAGTATTGGTTGTGCCCCTAACTTTAAGTATGGGCCACTAAGATGCATCACCTGATCTAGAGCCTAGATGGGTCATCCTTGAGATGACAAGGAAGGGGTTGTGCACCACCTTGGAGACCCAACACTTCAGATATTTTGATGTCATGTCACTCATTTTCCTCTTGTAAGGGTGATGTAGGGAACTTTTGCGCATGAAATATTGTCATGGACATTTTTGATGGCTTGCACATGATCCTTAAGGCACTTCATGGAGCATGAAGCACTCCTTAACATTACCTCACATTTGAGGGCTTATTGAGCTCATTTGGAGGGTGACATCACACTATTAGAGTATTAGAGCATTTGGTTCCCTTGTAGGTTAAGGCACTAGTCTAGAATTGTGCTACTAAGTTAAATTTCCCAAAACCCTCTCTCCCCTAAACATCTAGGGTAATCACTAGGGTTTTAAAAACAAATTTGTGCATAATGTGTTGTTTTATTGCATAGGGGTCATTACTCTAACCTTAGAGAGCATGAACCCTAGCCTTGAATATTTTGGTCATATTAGGCCCTGCCAAGCCCTCTACCTATCTCGAGAACTCCAAAAAAAAGTCATCTTGAGCCATATTATTAGAATACCTTGATAAAAACAGCTAAGTTCACACAATCACAGAAACTCAATCATATATTATGCACAAATGGTGCATGTGTAATCACACTCACACACACAGATTACATTCAAATCACTCTATTAAATAGAGTTTTTGAGATCCAACTTATTCCTAATTTAGAGAGAGTGGTTGAGAAATTTCTCAACCATCACAAACCAATTTCTCAAATATGGAATGTAAGCATTAATTCCAACATCCCCCCTTAATGATTACATTGCATGAAAATAACAAAACAATCAAGTTTATCAGTAGATGCTCCATCAAGTTGCCTCATAACCCTCGGAAAGGTGTAGTTGGCAAGTTGGATTCCCGAGTTCCCTTTCTCAACTCCCGAATCAAGGACCTCCCGAAGTCAATTACTGGACAACATCCCAATCTGTCGCATACCCTCATTAGGAAACCACTTCCACATCTGCCACTAATGAGGGATCCTTCCCTAGATCCGCAACTGCCATACTATCTGGACAACCATCCATATTGAGCCTTATTGTTACTTGATCTTCTTTCCCAGACAACGTTGCCCTTCCTCATCAATGCCTACCCCTATTTTGCCTACAAGGATAACGCTGATCAAATCCCGCTGGACTACGTTCTCTTCCAGCCGAACACCAGAATGGTGGACGAAGGCAAGAATCTGCACTACAGCAACATGCTCCACGCTCAGATAGACGCCGTTTATTCTGCACTCTCGGTGCTCGATTACTCCGCCATGGAAATCAAGGTTTCCGAGACCAGATGGACCTCCAAGGGCGACTCGGACGAAGTCGGCGCTACGCCAGAAAATGCCCGGATTTATAACAGCAACCTCCTCTAGCTCCTGGCGCAGAACCAGGGACTCCCATGCGACCGTCGGTTAGGCTAGAAATCTATGTCTTTGCCCTCTTCAACGAGGATCAAAACCCTGCCCAGACCTTGGAAAGAAACTACGACCTCTTTAAATCCGACGGCAACCCATCTTATGATGTGGGATTGCATTATTACAGTACATTCCTCTCCATCTACCTCCAGGTCGTGGTTTCGAGCCTCTTCTCCTTGTTTCTTCTATTCTTTTTAGGGCTTTAAGGCGGAGAACACGAACCCGAAAACGAACAGTAACAGGAACCCAGACGCCTGAATTGTTGCTGCTATTCTCAATCAACAAAAGATCGGAGCAATAACAGCCTACACGGCCATGGTGAAAAAATCTTACAGTGTAATTCCAGATGTAATCGCCTAATTTGTCACGATTCCTTTGTTTCATAAACCAGCGGCGTGGCCTCTGTTTACACATAACAATGTTAAATATCACAGCACCATAATCAATGGACAAATATAACAAATACATATACTCTTTATTTCCTCAGCCCAAGATGGGCCAAGCCCACGAGGGGACAACCCTCAGGGCTCTGATACCAAGATAAAAGTAGCACAATCAATATATATTCTATTAATCTATGAATAAGGAAAAATACGCACATATTTATACAATCAATAGTCTCAAGATAGGAATTCTATCTTGGACGTACACTAGTGTGGTTGAGAGATTCTCTCAACCACACACTAAACTAGGA
>APFE030586591.1:21363-36858 GCA_000404065.3 Pinus taeda
CGATTTACCACCCCCGGGCAAATCCGCCAACTTCAATATGCCACCACCGGGCAAGTCCGATTTACCACCACCGGGCAAATCCGCCAACTTCAATATGCCACCACCGGGCAAGTCTGATTTACCACCACCAGGCAAATCCGCCAACTTCAATATGCCACCACCGGGCAAGTTCGATTTACCACCACCGGGCAAATCCGCCAACTTCAATATGCCACCACCGGGCAAATCCTGTAGCCACTAAGACTCTATAGATGGTTTCTGGCTCACCACCAACCATCACATTACAGTGACAAAAGGTGCTTTCAGGCTGACCATAAACCATTACAAAGTGGTTTTGAGATCACCACGAACTTTCAAATGCCTTTACAAGGCTTACATTCCATACTTCAACATTTGGAGTTTCTCGGTACATACAATTACTATTACAACATACTAGGGAGTCTATTCCACAAACCACACTAACTCAAACACATATCTATTTGTTGTCCACCATAAACATTGTCGTTGCTCCTTTACCTCATCTGTGAGAGGTCCACCAGAACACAGGCACTCACAGCCCCACGAAGAGAACACAATTTTCCCTTCAAGAACAATTTTCAAGCATACTACCTCATGCTTGCTAACAATCTGCAAGAGGATATCAATCATCCTTCAATCTCTGATGTAGTTGTCATGTCTTCTCATATCTGGTAATAAATCATTCCTGCAAATAGATTTGTCTATTGTTGGAATGGAAAATTCCAACATAGATTTACACTGGTGACACTAGTTTGCCAAGCTAAATGTCACAACAATCTAATTCTTTTAACCAGATTTACATAAATAGTCCTCAACATGAAGCAGAATAACTTACGAAGACAATTTATTTCTTCTAAATCGGTGCAAATTCAAATGAAGAGAATGGAAGATGGACCCATTGTTTTTCTACAGATCCCATGTTGCATTCGACCACAAATCCCCGTCAACACATATTACTTTGTACCACGGATGCGGAATGGCTTCTGTGCTTACGTATTTCTCCGCTTCCTCTCTGGATTTGCAGACTTCCCAGGAGCAGAAATCCGCCACTTTCTCATCCGTTGCCCAAACCATGAAATCCTCCACGTCTGTGACGCGCCAGCTCTCCACTCGTCCACAAGCTCGAACAAAATCGACTTGACAAAGGGATGGAGATTTCGAACAGGTTTCTCTAACTCCATCTCTCTTTTCTCAACAAGTCATTGTACAGGAAGTTCATCTCATCTTCTCCAAGGCGGCAACTAGCACCTCACCACTAGCTCCTTCCACCAATAACGCAGGTTTCAATGAGTTAACCTCGCCCAAAAACTCCGGTAGCTCGCCGACAATACTGGCATTGTTCTGTACCAACATTTCCTCCTGGCATAACTCCGGTACCACCTGCGATACCAGCTGCAGTGTTTGCGACCAAATTACCATACAAATTTGGAGTAACCATCACATCAAATTGCTTAGGTTTCGAAACAAGTTGCATGCAGCAGTTATCAACAATGATCTCATTATACTTGATTCCTGGGTATTTCGTTGCAACTTCACGATAGGATTCCAGGAATAGTCCATCTGCAAGCTTCATGATATTGGCCTTGTGCACTACTGTCACTGTCTTCCTATTGTTGAGATATGCATATTCAAATGCATACTTGGCAATCCGCTCTGAGCAGAACTTTGTTATTACCTTTAGACTTTCGACGACGCCCGGAACGTCCTCGAGTTCCAAACCAGAGTACTCACCCACGGTGTTCTCTCTGATGACGACAATGTTCACATTATCGTGCCTGGTGGGGAAGCCGAGGAGATTCGAACAGTGAACAAGGGAAGCGAAAAGATCCAATTCTTTCCTCATCTGGAGATTGATGGAGCTGACACCTCCCCCCACAGGGGTGGGGAGGCCGCCCTTCAAACAGACCTTGTTCCGCCTAATTGATCCAATGACCTCTGTGGGGACTCTGTCCATGGAGGAATGCATCTCGTAAGTTTCGAAGTAAACACGGGCGTGCATGGCCTTCATGACATCCACAACGGCTCCCGTCACCAGCAGCTCGATGCCCTCTCCTGGTATCAGGGTCACCGCCCTGGGGGATCCGACAACAAATTCCTCTGCATGCTAATCGAATTCAGGGCGCTCAGCGTGTTGAAATTCGCATGCACTGTCCCTTCCAAATTCATCGCCTGAATGTTGATCCCCGTCACTTTGGTTTCCGAGCAGGAAACCCACGTGCACCTGCTGCACGGATCGTTACCCGTCCAAGTGCTATCGACCTTCACTGTCTTCGCCATTTCAGCCATCACCCGGGCATCCGTCGAATCCGTGGCAGCATCGACCAGGCAAGAAAGGCAAAAACAAACCCACAGGCACCACTACAGCCAATCCCCCTTCATCTTCCCCAGTTCAAAACTGATCTTCAGGAACCCTAAACGTCCAGTTCTTGCGGATCTTGCTGTTCGCCTCCGCCAGCGACTCCGGCTTCGTCAAGGCGCTCCAATCCACCATCTCTAGCCATGGCCTCGGTTGCGAGTTGGGAACCAATTGTCAACAACTCTGATACTTGCAACTTTCATGTAATCAGGACACCGGCAATGCCAAAGCGAGGGAGTAGATTCGATCTTTAAGCCTTCTCCTTCAGAAGATCTTGAAAAAGGTGCCAGCAAACCCTCAGATTCCGCCTCCCATTCCATTTAAAAAAGGCGAATGAGATTACACAGAACTCTCCAGCAGATTCCAGGCAGCACAGCTTATTCACTGGCACATATCTCCTCCCACTGGCAGTCACACCGCGGATTGCGCAGTCAATCCGACCGCTCGACCTCTGCGGCCGATCTGCTGGGCAATCCAGACCTCGACCTGAGAAGGATCTGCGGTCTTGTTCAATCAACCGGGCGAGGCCAAAATCGTCGACCCGGGCATTGTATTCATAAACCATAATCAACTCCCCTTTCAGCGGGATCAGATCCTTAGTAGTGGGACGCTCACAGAGGCAACTCCTACGCCTAAACCGACGAGTACACGACCTAAAATGAGCACACCCGGATCTCCTCCTCTGTTTATCGTTCTCATTAATCGTCCGCCCTGCCACAGATTTTAAAGATCGCCACCGGAAAACAACCGTCACTTCCAGCGCCGATCAAAACCCAAAAAATCCGTTTTATCAGAATAACAGCGAAATCGCAACATGAAAACTGCAAACTACTGCTAAATTCACACAATTCTTCAACCCTACGCTCATCTCCGATCACAATTTTCCATAGATTTCCACTCAAATCGCAGGCGCAGGAACCTCACATTAAATTACAGAAGGACAGCGGATGATGGACATCGGATGATGGACAAACAAATATTCTCTTCAGCCCAGGAGCAGCCCAGCCCACGAGGGGCTAGGCCCTCAGGCTCTGATACCAAGATAAAAACAGCTAAGTTCACACAATCACAGAAACTCAATCATATATTATGCACAAATGGTGCATGTGTAATCACACTCACACACACAGATTACATTCAGATCACTCTATTAAATAGAGTTTTTGAGATCCAACTTATTCCTAATTTAGAGAGAGTGGTTGAAAGAATTTCTCAACCATCACAAACCAATTTCTCAAATATGGAATGTAAGAATTAATTCCAACATACCTTGTAAGTGGCATAGGGAAGCCTCCCTGGTGGTTGAAAACACTAAATAGTTGGAGGACGTTTGTTGAGGTAATAGTGGCAACCCTTCCTCATTGTTGCCATAGACTTTGGCCCTTTCCCCGTGAGTCCATTCACTAGACCCACTATATTTTGCAGCAATGAGCCCATGCAATAATTTTTTACACAAACAAGAAGATCAACCTATTTGAGGAGATTAAAGGTGTCTAAAAGGAAAACATCTATCATACCTTACCTACAAAATTGAAAAACAACTAGTTTGAGAAAGATGGGTTCATGGTACATAGTTTATGCACATTGTTTATGCTGATTGACGACATCTATGGCTTCATGTTAAGTTTATGCACATTATTTATGCCAAATGGGGCTACCTATTTAGTCATTTCCAATTGGTGCACTGTATTTAGCTACAACATGTTATTTTCCATCATTTTCTGCATAATTTTCACTGCAAAGGGATTATTTACACATAATTGCATGCATTCAACTGAAGATTGGCCACTTGAAAGGTTGAAAGGCACACATATGAAGGAGGTTTAACTTGCACATCTTCTCATGCTAGCGAGATGTCCACATATCTTGTCTATCTTGATTGAATACCTCTTTTATAAAAGCACATTTTAAGGTGAGGTTGTTACTACTATTTCAAATATTTGACTTCATTTATGAGACCATGCTCACAAATGCAAACAAATAAAAGCCATGGGAGTGGAAAGACAAAAAAAAAAAAGTCACCCTCTATCCCAAAAGATAACTTACCCTCTATGACATAGCCACAACCTTTGGTGTAGTGTCCCAAATCTCTCTCACACAAAGATATCCAATCACTTCATCAGTGGGCCTCCACCTCCATTGCATTTAAATTTAAACAAATGATATAATTATAAAGCAACAAATGAGTTTAATTAAAACAAGCATGGAACCATATAACCATATAGTTATGTACTAGCAAACAAGTAAATTCATCAATACATACCTCTGTCGCCTTTTCCCCCTGCACTTTTGGAACTAAGCCCAAATATAGGTTGTAAAGACCTGTTCAACTTCTCCACCCACTAAATCCCAAAAAAAAGGAAAAGAAGAAAAATAGATGAATAATCATATAAGAAAAATAAAATATCACGTAAGAAAAATAGATGAAAGAGCACATAAGGAAAACAAAATATCAAATAACAAATTAGCATGGCCATGCTTAAAAAAAAAAACACGAAAAAGTTATTTAAATAAAAAGCACACAACAATAACGAAAGATGCAACCAACAATAGCAAAAAAACAACAAAACTAAACAAACAAACAAAAAGAAACACTAGATGGAGACACTGAGTAGTAATTCCAAAATTCATCGATAGCCAACCAAGGACACCCTGCACACCAAAAACATATTATGAATAATATATTTAATACACAAAATATTCTAAGAAACATGAAACAAATATCTTATGAGAATATCATGATTGAAAACAAAATATTTCCTAAGCAATATTATGCAAAAATACATCTTATGCAATCACAAAAAATCATAATTCCTTAACAAGAAGAGAGAAAGGAGTATTGTTGCATTGGAATGAGAAGATATTCTTGAACTCGCTTTCTAGCTCCAACACTCTCCTACACATCTGTAACTTTCTCACACAAAAATATTTATGTAGTTTCTTCAATTTTCCTTTGTCTTCCTTTATACCTGCATTTGCATAGTATTCATTATATAAATAAATCCCAAACAATGTAATATGCATTTAGCTATACCATTGTTATGGTGTCTCACATCACAGATAGATATTCAGTGGTTTCACCCATGGTCTTTCACCTTTCTTAATCTGCATTACATCTAAATTTGAAAAAATGCACATCCTATAACAAATAATCAATAAATGAGTTAAATTAAAATGGAAATCAAAACCATATAATTTAGTAACAAACAAGTAAGTTCCCTCGTAAATACCTCTTTCACCTTTGCCAATAAACAAGTAAATTTCTCCACACATAGCTCATTCGCCTTTGCCCACTACAATTGTGGACTCCTACACATCCACAAGTTTTATTAATGCTCCTCCATGTTCTTTTACCTACATTTGCATAACACTTGTTATATAAATAAATATAAAAAATAATATAATATGTTTTCAATTATACCTTTGCTATGGTGCCTCACATCAGATACATATTCAGTAATTTCACTAATGGTCCTTCACTTTTCTTGATCTGTATTGAACTAAATTGCAACAAACATACATGATACGATGATGAAACAACAAATGAATTCAATTATTCCCTCGTACATACCTCTTTTACCTTTGCCAATAAACAAGTAAATTTCTCCACATATACCTCATTCGCCTTTGCCCACTATAATTGTGGACTCCTACACATCCACAAGTTTTATCAATGCTCCTCCATGTTCTTTTACCTACATTTGCATAACACTTGTTATATAAATAAATATCAAAAATAATATAATACGTTTTCAATTATACCTTTGCTATGGTGCCTCACATCACATACATATTCAGTAATTTCACTAATGGTCATTCACTTTTCTTGATCTGTATTGAACTAAATTTCAACAAACATACATGATATGGTGATAAAACAACAAATGAGTTGAACTAAAATATGCATGAAACCAAATAATTTAGTAACAACCAACTAAGTTCCTTCGTACATCCCTCTTTCGCCTTTGCGACTAAAAAAATAAATTTCACCATACGTACCTCATTCACCTTTGCCCACTATGCTTATGGACTCCTACACATCCACAAGTTTTATCAATGCTCCTCCATATTTATTTACCTAAACTTTCATAGCACTTATTATATAAATAAATATCAAAAATAATATAATATGTATTCAATTATACCTTTGCTATGGTGCCTCACATCACAAACACCTTTGTTATGTTGTCTCACATCACAAACATATTCAATAGATTCATTAATGGTCATTCACCTTTCTTGATCCGTATGAACTAAATTTCAACAAACATACATGATACAATGAGGAAACAACAAATGAGTTCAATTAAAATATGCATGAAACCAAATAATTTAGTAACAAACAACTAAGTTCCTCCATACGTACCTCTTTCACCTTTCTCCATAAACAACTAAATTCCTCCACACATACCTCATTCAACTTTGCAACAAACATACATGATACAATTATGAAACAACAAATGGGTTCAATCAAAATAAGCATGAAACCAAATAATTTAGTAACAAACAACTAAGTTCCCTTGTACATACCTATTTCGCCTTTGCGAATAAAAAAGTAAATTTTTTCATGCATACCTCATTCGCCTTTGCCCACTACACTTGTGGACTCCTACACATCCACAAGTTTTATCAATGTTCTTCCACGTTCCTTTGCCTACGTTTGCAATTTTGCATACCACTTATTATATAAATAAATATCAAAAATAATATAACATGTATTTAGTTATACCTTTGCTAGGGTATCTCACATCACAAACATATTCAGTGATTTCATTAATGGTTCTTCACCTTTCTTGATCCGTATTGAACTAAATTTCAAGAAACATACATGATACAATGATGAAACAACAAATGAGTTAAATTAAAATATGCAAGAAACCAAATAATTTAGTAACAAACAACCAAGTTCCCCCATACATACATCTTTCGCCTCTCCTCATAAACAAGTAAATTCCTCCATACATACCTCATTTGCCTTTGCCCACTACACTTGTAGACTCTGCATCAACCCCAAACCCACACTATGGGTTGTCAAGGTCTTCCATAATTTCCCCACCCATTGAATTCAAGAAACAATATGCAACGAAAGAAAATAAACTCAAAGGACACAAATAGAACCTACCCTAATTTCCCACTCAATTTACCAAATAGAAATCAAAATAGACACTTGAATATATTATGAGAATATAATAAATGAAGAATGTCTTCTAAGCAATATTTTGCAAAAATACATCTTATGCAATCACAAAAAATCATAATTCCTCAACAAGAAAGGGGAAAGGAGAACCATTGTACTAAAATGAGAATATATCCTTGAAATCACCTGTTGGCTATAAACTCTCGTACACATCTGCAACTTTCTCACAAAAAAATATTTCAATAGTTTCATCAGTTTTCCTCCACCTTCCTTTACCTACATTTGCATAGCGTTCATTATATAAATAAATCTCAAATAATATAATATGCATTCAATTATACCTTTGCTATGGTGTCTCACATCACAGAAAAACATTCAGTGGTTTCACCAATGGTCCTTCACTTTTCTTGATCTGTATTGCATCTAAATTTCAACAAACGCACATTATATAATAATGAATCAATAAATGAATTAAATTAAAATGGGAATCAAAACCATATAATTTAGTAACAAACAAGTTCCCTCGTACATACCTCTTTCACATTTTCTCATAAACAAGTAAATTTTCTCATACATACCTCATTTGCCTTTGTCCACTACACTTGTGGGCTCCGACACATCTGCAAGTCTCTCACACAAATATTTTTGTAGTTTTATCAATGCTCTTCCACCTTCATTTCCCTACATTTGCATAACACTGAATATATAAATAAATCTCAAATAATATAATATGCATTTAATTATACCTTTGTTATGGTGCCTCACATCACACAAATTTAGTCGATAGTTTCACCAATGACCCTTCACCATTTTGGATCTGTATTGCACAAAATGTCAAACATGCATGATATAAAGATGAAGCAACAAATGAGTTCAATTAAAATGGGCATGAAACCATGTAACTTGGTAACAAACAAGTAACCCATACATAACTCTTTCGTCTTTCCCCACAAAGAAGTAAATTCCTCCATACATACCTCATTCATGTTTGCCCACTACACTTGTAGACTCCACATCAGCCCTAAACCCACAATTGGTCTTTTAGGTCTTCTTTAATTTCCCCGCCCATTGAATCCGAAAATATATATATATATATATATATGAACAAGAGAAAATAAGCTCAAAAAACACACAAAATAATACCAAACGTAAGTTAGCATGGCCATGCTCACAAATAGAAATATATAAAAGCCACAAAATTATGAAAACAAAATAGAACAAAAAGAAACAAAAATGACCACCAATAGAAAAATACAACGAAACCAAAAAAAGTAAAACATAAAACTCAAATAAGAGATAGCGTACTATAACTGCAAAAAGCATCCATGGCCAACCAAGAGTACCTTGCACAATAAAAAATGAAATATTATGAGAAATATGAAACAAACAAGTAAGGGGGTAGTTTTTCATAACAAGAAATATTATATAACATATCATACATGACTTTCACACCAAAAGAAAACTGACCTCCTCTTTTGCCTCAACACTCTACTACAATGTCTCTCTCATGAAAATATTTCGATATTTTCATTAGTGACCGCCACATTCCTTTACCTACATTGCATTGCATTCAATAATTAAACAGATGGCTAATAATGTAAAAGGGAAAATTTAAATAAAAACACATATGGGACCATACATTTGCCACAACATTCACCTTTACCCACTACATTTATGGAATCATAGGTTGTTAGAACCTACCTTAATTTCCCACTCAATGTACCAAATAGAAATCAAAATAAACATTTACCCACTACACCTATGGAATCACGGATTGTTAGAACCTACCTTAATTTCCCACTCAATGTACAAAAAAGAAATCAAAATAAACACTTAAATATATTATGAAAATATCATAAATGAAAACAAAATTATTTTTGCGCAATATTATGCAAAAGTGCATTTTATGCAATTACCAAAAATCATAATTCTTGAACAAGAAAGGAGAAAGAAGAACCATTATATTGAAATGAGAAGGTACACTTGAACTCACTTTCTAGTTGTACACTTCCCTACACATTTGCAAGTCTCACTTACAAAAATATTTCTATAGTTTCATCAATGCTCCTCCAACTTTCTTTACCTACACTTGCATAGCATTCATTATATAAATAAATCTGCAATAATATAATATGCATTCAATTATACCTTTTCTATGGTGTCTCACATCACAAAAACAAATTCAATACATTCCATGATCTATATTCCATCTAAATTTCAACAAACACACATCATATAATCATGAACCAACAAATGAGTCCCCATACATACCTCATTTGTCTTTTCCCACTACACTTGTGAACTCCTACACATCTACAAATCTCTCACACAAAAATATTTCTGCAACTTTATCAATATTCCTCCATCTTCCTTTACTTGCATTTACATAGCACTCACTATATCAATAAATCCTAAATAATATAATATGCATTCAATTATAACTTTGTTATGAAAACATTTAATTATAACAAAATAGACGACATTTCAGCACATTTTGTTAAAACAATGAAAGCATTGAGACAAGTACAAGTTATTTTGACATAGTGAATATCATGAAAAGCAACAATAGCAATTTGAAGTCATGAATTGTTGAAAAGTGTAACTAGGTTCGGTCTTAATAATGACATATGTAATTGATGAAAAGAAGAAAAATAAAATTATTATTGTAATGCTTGTCTCATGGGTTTCATGAGCAAGGAATTTTATTTTTAGTAATGGCTCCCATTGTGAAACTTTAGGTTTTGTCATCTAGTCATAAAAGACAACTTGAGTCAATGTCATGTATGAAGGACCCTTCTTCGGCATGTTACATTTTGTGAGTCATTAAATTAAGTATGAAAGCCCTCCAAGACAAGCACAAGACATCTCCTTCAAGTCGACTTCAAGAAGAATAACAATATCTTCACCAAAGAGTCATGTCGGTTCATCCTATTCAATTCAACTTATTACAGGCTCCAACAACTATTTATAGGGCAGCTCAGCATCATTTCAGGTAGAAAATTTCAATCATTATCAAGTCTGCAGCAAGAGGTGCGAAGCTCACTAAAGGAAGTATGTTATCAAGTGAAGGAAGGTAGGTATAAACCAAGCTCATTTCAGGTCTGCTTTTGAGTTAGTTTCCTCTACACATGTGGGGTAGCAAAAGATCAGTTGCAACAGAAGGAGCCGAGAATAACAACAGTCCTTTTGGGTAGCCGAGTTGAAAGAAGTTCAAGTCATAAGGCAGGTCGAGTCAAGCTAGTAGGAGACTCCATCCCAAGCGAAGGAAAGGCATAAGGAAAGGTCTTATGTACAAGTTAGAATTAGGATTGCAAACCTAATTCAAGGAGGTCAAAGGTTTGAAGCAGAAGGAGGTCGAAGTGGAAGAGGAGCCCAGACAAAGGAATGAGCAGAAGGTTGACTATCATCAAGGAAACTTGTGTCTTGGTCTTGGAATGGAAAATAGGTGAAGGGTCTTGGTCTTGGTATCCGTCAATTGGAATCTCCATAAGAAGAAGAATTTGTTCGGATTTTCCTCTTAAGGGTGAGAGGTTTTGGCCCTAGCAGATAGCCTATATTCAGTGTCTCTTGTCTCTTTATGGTTTATGCTTGGTAGTTGTTTAATGAAGAATAACATTATAATAACATAAGAAAAAGAAGATCCTAAGTCTTTTGTCGTAAGATATGGCTATCATGATTCACTAAATGGGATGCATCAAGGCAAAATAGAAGCATTGAAAGCAAGAGCTCGAGACATCATCAGACACCAAGAGAGATCAAGAAATTGATTTTCTGAAGTGAGTAGTTCTCGAGAGGAAAATTCGATTGAGGAGATTCCTTGTAGTTGAGGGGCAAGGATAGTTGGGTTCAAGGATCTTCTCCCCAACCCTGAATACTCAGCAGAGAGGCAAAGAAGCACCAGTGGAGGCAGTGCAGACCCAAGAAGAACTGACATTGGGCAAGGAGGGCCCACGCAGTGCTTGACACAAAGCCAGAAGGGCCAGTGCAGAGGCAGAGCTGCCTTCCAACAGAAGTCGAAATTGCCATGGATTTGTTGGATCAGTCGGGAGGGTTGACATCAGAGCTCCAGAGACCCAGCTCAGAGCTAACACAGAGCCTCAGAGAGCTCCACGCAGGCCCACGCAGTTACCGCGAAGCGGTAGCGCAGTTGTAGCCGGGGATATTCAATTCAGTTGCCGAATCAGAGGGATTTGTCGGGTGAAGTGAGGTAATCTCACTAAGTTTTCTGCCAATGCCTTTTTCTCTATAACTGGATTGTCAGAAGGGCATCCAGAATCGTATTCAGAACTACTTAATAATAATAAACCCTCAGAGCTACTACACCAGTTTTCCCGCATTGGATTTTTCCAGGGACATTTGTCCAAAAATAGCGGTGTCTATTTTGTTGTATTTTCTTTCTTGCTCAGTCTCTTGTTTCCGTATAATAATTAATTAAGCGAAGGCTGCAGTGGTTTTTACTTCGATATTTAGTAGAACACAAAAAAATCACTTGTATGGATTAACAAGTAGGAGAAGTAACATCATTTTGCTGCAGTAGGGGTTCCTATTCTCGAATTTTCACATGGTATCAAAGCTGCAGGTGAAGAAAGAAGAGCAGAGACAGTAGATCTAACGCTGAGCAAAAGAGGGAGTTCGAAAAAGTTGCAAGAAGCAGCAGTTCAAAACCCCTAGAGGGTTGACGCAGTTCCAAGACGGGAAGGCAAATTTTCGAGACAATCTCTCTCCAAGTGAGTCGACAGAGAGAAGGACTTCCAGTTCGAATTTTTGCAAGGGCAAAGGGAGCAGTGTTGAAGCCTCAGCGTGAGAGAGCTAGTGGGACGCAGATTTTCAGCAGGTCATTTACTGGGCTAAAAAACGCCAGAACAAGGAAGAGAAGCACCTTGAGGGAACTTTTCCTCTCCAAACTTCCCTCCGAGATGTCCGTTTTCTCATTGGTTGAGGAGCAGTAGTGAGAAACAGAGAAGGAATTTTCGACATTTTTGGCAGATATGGAAACCAATGGCTAGTGGCTTAAGGGATCAGGACAAGTTGGACAAAGCATTCAAATACGTCATCTGGAAGGCTAGAATGTCTTTACTTCTAGATGAGAATGCCCTCAAGACGTACGTCGCCAGTGTGTTAGCTGAACCTGCAGATGCAAATCCGCTAAAAAAGTACACAGCTAAGATGGCAAAGGCCAAAAGGATGATCCCGGATGGAGTAAAGTATCATACAGTGTATCATGTCGCTAGCATAGCGACTGCTAAGGAGATGTCGAATGCCTTGGCCACGTTATATCAGGGATCTTCCGAGCAACGGAAGATGTACTTACAGCAGAAGCTAAGATCTGCTCAAATGCAGAATGGAGAGCATGTGGATCCATTCCTGACGAAGTTGAAGGAGACTCGTGATGAATTGTCTGTTGCAGGGCATACACCTCCGGATTCAGAATTGGTTAGACTAGCCCTCAATTCTATCTCAGATGAGTGGCAAGTATTTGTCTAGAGTATCCTGGGCAGAGCAGCATTGCCTAATTAGGATGAGATGTGGGCAGCTCTAAAACAAGAGAAGATGAGGAGAGACCTGGTCAAGGTCAAACTTGACGAAAGCTGCAGCAGCAATGGGTCGAAGCCCAAGGAGGAGGAGGACAATGCAGCCCTTGCATCGAAGGGGCAGTTGGGGCAACAGAGACGAAAGAAGGACGTCTCCAAGGTGAAGTGTTTCAGATGTGACGAAATGGGCCACTATGCATCCTAGTGTCCTTTGAAGAAAAAGGAAAAGGAAGACAAGCACGATCCTAAGGTTGCAGCCGCAAAGATCGAACAATAGGAGTTCGCCATGACAGCCGAGATACCTCCAGGAGCGACGTGGGCTGATTTGGATTTGTAGTTCGAAAGAGCTACAGATGGGCAAGATCCTTGAGTCCACCTCTTGGATCAAGACCTTGCTACGGAAGCCCAGTTTTGCAGTAGCAGGATGGACTAGTGTCGGAGGGTGTCGAGGAGTGTTGGGGAGACAGTTACAGTAGCTAGGAGCGCGAGATACTAAACAGCGCAGAGCAGAGTTGGCAACAGTGCAGATGGCACAGGGCAGAGGTCAGTAGCAGCGGAGTAGATTGTTGAAATTTGGTACCAGGGGGCAGGTGGTTCCCTAAGGATTTGATCTTTGGCCTAGGGAAAAGTGTCCAAAAGAATTTAATTTTTCTCCTAAAGTAACTTTATAATTTTTATAAAGTTAAATCTAATTTAAAAATGACTTTAAGTGATAAAGTTACTAAAATCTAATTTTAAAGTGACTTCAATAAAGTTAATGTAAAATTAGAAAAGAAAAGTGACTTTGGAAATAAATGACTAAGTGGGTCTTTATTAAAGTGGGTGAGTTAAAAAATAAAAAGTGAGATTTAAATGAGCATTTAATCTCAGCCCTAGATCTCAATCTATTTCAGCCATTGGATTTAGAAGTTACCCAAAAGTCACTTAGGATTAGATTAAAGAAGGAAAAGGAGGCAAAAGGTCATTCATTCTTTCATGAGCAGATCGAGAGAAGGAGAGCAAGAGAGCAAGAGATATTTCTGGACAAGGAGGAGAAGGAGACAGCAGCTTGGCACACATTCCAAGGCAACAGTTGAGCAGATTTATACAGTTGATTCAGCACATAGTGAAAGGCTGATTTTGGCACGATTTTCTAGAAATTCGTACAGCTGGTTTGCACAGAAATCAAGGAGTAGTTTGCACAAAAATTGAAGAGCAGTTTGCTGTTTTTTTCTGCACGCAAATCGAGGTCTGTACGGCGCATTTATTGCAGTCCGTATAGCTCATTTAATGCAGGCCGTACAATAGCATTTAAGGCTGAAAGTGGGCATGAAAATCAAGGAGGCCGTACAACATTTATTGTTGTCCTGTTTGGTGTAATTTCTAGTTTGTTGTGAGGCACGGGAAAAGAGATAAGTGGTAAATTTGCTTGCTGATTTTTTGCTGAATATTTCTCACTATTAAAAAGGCATTTTCAGAAATAAAGAGCAGCTCTCGAATTGGTTTTCCCCAAGAGTTGTAGAGGGGTTTTCCAGGGTCACATTGACCAAAAATCACTGTATTCAAATGTGTTAAATGACTGTTTGTACCTGCTGATTTTTTATTTCTGCATTTTCCAGCATTCTGTAAAATTTCCAGAATTTGTGTTTTCAGCAAAAATTTATTTTTTTCAGTTGTTGAATGCATGGATATGGGAAAGGGCATTTAACTATATGGGAGAAATAAGGTGAAACTGAAAACCGGGGTGGGAAATGAGAAATTTTTACATGGTATCAGAGCTTAAGTGCTAAAGTGCAGTTTGGGATAGCAAGGAGGAAAATTACAGCCTGCTGATTTTTCACTCAGACAATTCCAGCAAGATGATTGTTCACAAACAACAGTTTTATCTTTACTACAGCAGTGTTATTTTTCAGTTTTAGGATAGCAGGATGTCATTGGGATTGAGGGTGGAGGATACGCTGGATGGGCATACAAATTATAGCGTTTGGAATGAGAGAATGCAGAGTATCTTTGAGGAAGCAGAAGTCTAGGATATCATGGTGCATACCACACAACCCTGTTGTTGTGCCTATTGATGCTACTCAGTTGGCTGAGTATAATAAAAAGAACAACAAGGGTAAGAGGTTGATTCTAGATGAAGTCAAAGACCATTGCATTCCTCATGTGAGAGGAAAAAGCAATGCCCATGAGATGTGGACAGCATTGTCCAATCTCTACCAGAGTACTAATGAGAACCGGAAAATGGTCCTGAAGGAGAAGCTGAAGAACATTAAGACGGGTAATGAGAGTGCAGCTGGATATCTCACAAAGATTACTAATGTGAGAGATGAGTTGGCAGTAATTGGAGAGGCCATTCCACCCACTGAGTTGGTGCGGATTGCAGTGAATGGCCTCCCCCGTTCCTGGATGAACTTTGCTGATGGGGTTTGTGCACGTGAGACCCTTCCCACATGGAAGAGGTTTTGGGATGATTG